>JAOANR010000009.1:45848662-45928878 GCA_030278955.1 Hygrophila difformis
TTGTCTATGTATTATGTTTATTCATTTATTATATTTACTTATTGTTACTGTTATGTTTTTTGCTTATTTATTTATTTATTTTATTTATTTATTTATTTTATGTTGCAAATTCTCGGGTATTACAAGTTCACTCATTCTCTCTATAAGGATGTCGAGTACATTACTTACTTGGATGATAAACATCTTACATTCTGGTCTTCTGAACTTGAACTTAAATGATTTAATCCTACTTTTGTGCCTGAATTTTATACCAACTTGAGTCCTGAATAGCTTGACCCTGCATCTCTTTGGTTCTGCAAAGTTTATGTTAGAGGAAAATTACTTGAATTTTCACCTAATTTTGTAAATGAGATGTTAGCACTACCGTTGTTTGATGATATTGATCCATTTGATTTGCTGAATGAGCCTGTGAACAAGATTGCCTATGAGATTTCTAGTACTAGGAGTCAGGCTTTTGATAGCAATGGTGTGATTCCCTCGAGTCATACATTGAAGTACTCTTTCATGTTTAAGTTCTGTGCCACAAATGTGTTTCCTATTACAAACAAGTCTCAATTGAGCACAGGTGTTCTTCACACAGGACATGTCAAGGAAGTTTGGGAAGTGAAGTTAATGATATTAATTCAGTAATCAACTAATCTATTTATAGCCTTTTTTTCTTTTAATTTTCCTAGGCTAATAAAACTATGCATATGTACACATACACGTGCGCGCGCTCGCACACGCACACACACACACACACATATATATATATATATATATATTTCATTGTAGGATGGGAAGGGGTTTGATGGTTGACTTGCAAATTGGCATGGAATGAAAGATGTGAGAAGTTCAATATCTTCTTGGCTTTTTTTACTTTTATTCACTGGATCCTTTTCTAATATCTTATTGTAATTTTAGTGGTGGAATTGAAATAGTTTAATAGACTTTAGCAGGTTTAAACATGAATTGAATATGAACATAAATAATTGCATGGTTTATGCATAATTTAAATTCATTACTCACCCGATCCACCCGGTTCACCTGTGGTTTTGGTTGATGGGTGGATTGGATTTTGGTTGAGTTTTAGATGGACGATGGGTGGGTTAGATGATCAATATAACATTTATGTGTGGAGGTGGATTTACCATTCTCCGACACATCTCATATCTGTTGCTATCCCTAATTTAACGGTAAAAGATCCATTTGATCTATGATAACAACTAAAAAAGCGATATGATCACCTGATGTTGATCAACCTCCCTAGTTCCAGACATGAGCAGACCAACTGAGGCTGTGGAACTATAAGTTCGTATATTATTATAATTCATCTGTGTACCTTGAAGAAGATATATAGATTCCTTACTCCATTCCATTCGATTTTCTTTTCATCATTACTTTAGTCTCTTTACCCTCTCTAATTTCATCTTTCTTTCTTTTTTTTTTCTTTTTTTAATGATAGGCTGAAAAGGCTAGCGAAGAAATGAAAAAAAATAAAATAAAACCAAAATAAACAACTCAATAACGAAACAAACTAACTACGATAAAAAAGCAATCCAGAGGCATCAACAACAATCTTCGTCGCAGAATCATCTGGCGGGAACGCCCAAGTTGTAAAGAACTTCTCCTCCAACGCAACCTCCTTAGCCAACCCATCCGCCACCTGGTTGCCCTCCCTGAAAACATGCTTTAGCGACCCTCCCAACTCATGAAGCTTCTCTCGAATCGCCCAAATAGAGGGCCAGAGCTGATGACTCCGGATCACATCACCATTAACCATCCGAACAGCTTCCAAGGAGTCCGAGTACACTCGCACGCCATTATCTCCATGCCGAGCAGCCAACGCCAACCATTTCTTCAAAGCCAGCATCTCTACTTCCAACACCAATCGATTCCCCCTCTGTCTACTGCACGCGACAATGAACTTTCTAGCAGCCGTCTGCAGAACCGCCGCAAACCCCGACCTGCGCTCTTCTTGTAACACGCATCCATCCGTGTGAAGGACCAAACCCTCGACATCCTCCTCTCGCCACCTGACATACCGGACAGGCCTACACTGATCACAACAGGGGCAACTCTTCTCAAAGCTTCTGCGCGCCACCCGCATTCCTTAATCAACTTATCCAACTTAGTGTTACAACCTTTGAACACTCTTTTATTCCTCTCATACCTAACCACCCATAATGTAGCAATGAATGGAATCCTATAATTCAATGCCGCCTAATGAAGCCAGCCGCGCACCACACCAGGAGAAACCTCGTGCACACATAGCACCCTTGCAACCCCGTTTTGGACCATAAATGCCTAGCCCAACTACCAAAAATAAGGCATGTCTCCAATCTTCATACTCTTCCCCACATATCAAACATAGCGGGAAGCGGCCACACTTCTCTCATAACGAAGTCCATTAACTGGTAAGGCCTCATGACAAACCAACCATAACAAAATGCTCACCTTCTCCGGAATCCAAGCTTTCCAGATCCATCTCCAATCCGCCTGATCACTATCTAAGTTGTTGAGCCAGTGATAACCTGAAGCCACCGTGTACTTCCCATGTATTTCCCCACGCCCATGCAAGACATCCGCCACTCCTTCCACCAAAGAAGGAACCGGGCCTTGGCAAATATCTTCATTCACGTTAGCAGGCAACCAAGAATAGTGCCAATCCAGATGCACGGAATTACCCTCCACACCATCACATACCCTCAACTCAACATCTTGATAATGCACAAATGGCAGTTGGTGGCAAAGCCATTCCCCCCTTCACCATGCTACCAAAAAGAACTTCTGCCATCGCCCATCCGCACACCATAACCCTTCTCCACCATCGAGCTGACCTTGTAAAGAGCCTTCCAAACTTTTGGTCCTACGATAATGGTCCACAGGAAATTTTCCCGTATCAACTCCATATTTATTTCTCATCACTTGAACCCACAACTTACCGGCGATATGATGAAATCCCAAACTTGCCTGCCCAGCAATGCAATATTCATTTACCTTGTCTTTCGAAGGCCCAATCCCCATAGCATCGGGGTTTCGCCATATTCTCCCATTTAATCAAATGCAAACCCCAATCTATGGCCCCTTTCCAAACCCACTTCCGAATCAACTTATCAATGGCCGAACTTACTGCAACAGGAAGAAGATGCAGCTGCATAACATACACTGGAACCGAGGCTAACACCGAGCGAGCTTTGGTAATACGCCCGCTTTATTCAGCAAGAAAGCTGACCACCCACTAAGTTTACTTTCAAGCCGACAAAGCAACTCATCAAAATCTGCAATGCGCAGCCGCCCATGGACAATTGGAAAGCCCAGATACCTTCTCAGATTTTGCATGACATCTATAGTTAAATGGATCCACAGCCACCCTTTCTCCATATCTGTCACACCGGGAGAACAGAAAGCTACAGATTTAATCGCATTTATATATAATCCAAATCTCGTCCCAAACCTCTTCAATGTATTCACCATACATTCAATACTAGTTTCATCCAAGGCCGGGCAAAAAATGAGGTCGTCCGCAAACATCATATGTGACACCCGAGCTCCCTTTGCCATCTCCTCCAAAATCAATCTTGTCAACTTCTCCATAACTATTACAAAAAGTAGGGCAAAAATGGATCCCCTTGTCGCAAGCCCCTACCTGCCTTTATCACCGGAAGTGGGGATCCATTAAACAAGATAGGGAAATTCGAGCTTCAAACAGAGGCCATAGTTACCTGCATGATCTTGGCTGGCACGTCCAACTCCCTCATACATGCCTCTACAAAGTCCCACCGAACCGTATCATAAGCCTTGGCCAAATCTATTTTTAGCACAACACCTTTCACTGACGAGCGGGCATGCTCAAGCGTAGAAATAATTTCCTGCAATAGAATACCATTATTCGTTGTACCTCTACCGGGGAGGAAGGCCGACTGATATCGGCTAATAATCTTTTTTAATATAGGCCGCAATCTATTAACCAAAACCTTGGTAATAAATTTGAACGAGACATTGCATAAGGTCAGTGGACGGAACTGACAAATAGTCCTCGAGATATCCACCTTAGGAAGAAAACAAAGATAAGCCAAGGAGATATCACTCGGCACCACACCTGTCTCCAAAGCCATTCTTACCATCCTGTAAATTGAATCCCCAGGCAAGTCCCAATTAGCCATGTAGAAGGCTGCCGGGAACCCATCCGGAACTGGCGCAACATGCGACCTCATCTGAGCCAAAGCCAATGCCACCTCAGGCATGGTTACCTCATTCTCCATGTCCATCTTTTCCTCAACCGAAATAGATGTCAGCGGCGGAATTTCTTCTCCATAAGCCTCATCAGTCCGAATAGCAAACATATTACTGAATGGTTCATGACATGTGACTGCAGCACATCCAGACGCTGCTCCCATGATCCATCATCTAATTCCAGTCCAAAAATGTTGTTCCTCTTTCGGTGCAACTTAGTCATGGCACGATAATATTTTGTATTGTGATCCCCAAGTCGAACCCATTTGTCACGTGATTTTCCTGGAACCACAACATCTCATCCTGAGCCAAAGACACCTCCAATTCATGTTTCAACTCATTGATAATGCCGACTCATCCAAGCCGAATCCGCATTGACCATGCGCTTTTCTCCCGCAATCCGCCTTTTGAGCCTCCATTTCCGCTCCCGAATATTCCCAAAAATATTTTCATTGAACTCAATCGACTGCTGTTGGACCTTATCTAGTAGCCGAGGCACAGTATCCTCTCCCTCACCAACTGCCGCCCCACCACCTTCTTGTACTCAACATGAGTTTGCCACGCGGCTTCCCATCTAAACGGATGTTGACTTCGGGTCCTCCCCTTAGTAGTACACATAATTTGAAGTGGACAATTATCCGATCCCAACCTTGGAAAGTGATTAATACACCCATTCTCGAATAGATTGAGCCAACCAAAATTAATAACACATCGGTCCAACCTCTTGAAAATCCTTCGACTCTCTCCCACACTTCGAGTCCAGGTGAAAGGACTCCCAACAGTATGTGTCGTAAAAATACCACATCTATCCAGCGCCCCCTTAACTCCATAGCCCGGTCAGCCAAATAAACTCCACCCTCAACTTCATGTTCCTCTAGTATCTCATTCCAGCCCCCGACAATCATCCAGGGCCCTCGGATATGACTCGCCACCTCACACAAGCTATCCCAATCCCCTTTTCTTCTATGATAATTAGGGTTTGCATGAATAGCAGTCAAGGTCAAGGCAACACTATCCTGCCGAAGTTCCAATGAGATAAAACAATTACGCACATCCCACACGCTCCACTGAAAAGGTATAGTTAGGGCCGTTAAGACCCACAACCCCCCCCCCCCCCCGAACCAACAGCATCCTGAATAAAAGCCTTAGCATACCCCAATCTCAAAAAGAAACCTTGAACCCGGTCGAATTGGCCTTTAGGCTCCATAAGACAAAGGATATCCGGCCTCTTGTCACGCACCAAATCACTAACCCATCTTTGAGCCGTGCGACTCATAACTCCACAAATATTCCAAGAAATAATGGTAAAATTTTTAAACATCATAAAATCATGACTAACGCACCAACCACCACATACCATCTTAACTAGGCTGATAACTAGCCTCCGCCGCATCAGCCCAACATTTCGAGTCTTTAGTCTCCTCATCTGTATCCATCTTATAATCATTCTGGTGAGCTTTGTCTGTAATCAATAAAACACCCTCCGGTATGTCCTGCAAATGGGAAGAAGCCTCATTATCCGATCCACTATCACTCTGGACCTCGAACCGAACTCTCTTAGTTCCCATGTGATTACCGCGCCTCCCATTCCCCAAGCTTGCACCAACCCTCCGATTACCAACCTGAGTCGTAACTAGTTGCGACTCCTGTGACACCCCCCAGCTCCGCTGCAATATCTTTCTCGACTTCCTCAACAAAATCCATTAGTGTCTCCCCCTCCTGGCAATCCCTAGCACCCTCCTCTCCCTTCATGACTTTATTCTTTTCCTTAGTAACAAGCCCCTCCGGTCCCTTACGGCCATTCCGGTTACGATGCCTGACCACTGTGGTCCAAGTACCATACACTTCACCTGCCATTCCGAGGCCTGCCACCTCACCTGAGGACCCCTCCTTCATAACCTCATTGTCCCCTTTACATCCAGTTTCGTTCACCACCTCCTTCCCACAACGTTGCCCCCGATCTTCCTCATCCAACAACTTCCCATCCTCCCTGTCTTCCTCATGCCTTTCCTTTGTCGCCCCCCGATCCTCCACATTACCATCCGCCGCCTTAGTCGGACATCCCATCTAGGGATGATAATGGGTCGAGTCTGGGTCGGGTCCAGCCAGACCCAAGACCCGAACCGAGAAAAATTTCAGGACCCAAGAAATGACCCAACCCGAAGTATTTTTCCTATGGACCCGAACAGAACCGAGCCGCCAAGACCCGAACCCAAACCCGTAGACCCGTGAACCCGAAAGATTTAATTACATGCTTCATGTTGTCAACACTTCCAATCCCACCCAACCCGCCAAGACCCGATAAAAATATTTTAAAAAAAATTATTGAACAGAATATAGAAACATCAACAAGCAGCAAAAAATGAAATGGGCAAGAAGGCAGCAATGCAACATATTCATCCAAAAAAGGCAAGAGGTAGCAAAAGCAAGAACACGGCAACATTCTGCATAACCCATTTCAAAATAGTTCATTCATTTCAGAAATGTTTGCAACCTCATAACAATCTGCGTAACATAATTATAAAAACCCAATGATATCAAATCCATCTAAATATACAATATTGTAGAAATAACACTACTAATTTAAATAAATCAAAAAAATCAACCAGAAATCTATTTATCCAAACTAAAACACTGAAGATGAGCCTAGCCCAAACAAAAACACGGAATCTTTTTAACCAAACAAGAACACTTAATCTATAATTGTAATCAAACAAAACACTTCACCGTGAGCAGTCACCAGAGGAAACTAACCGATGGCGAAAACGCGGAACACTGAGATTCTGAGACTGGCTAGAGGCGGACACTGGAGGAGGACGAGCCGACAAGCAGTCAGCAAACAATCGACGACAGGCAGAGGAGGCAGGCGCGGCAACGGGCAGAGGAAGTGGAGAACTCAATGGCGAATCGAACAGATAGATGCAAGCAGACAGGCACGAACAGATTGAGCGATGGGCAGGGGAACAACGAGGCGGCACCGGAGTGGGGGCTGGGTGGTGGTTGAGACGGCGCCATAAATGGTGGGGGAGAGTCGGAGAGCGCTCTGGAAGTGTGGCGAGAGAATGAAAAGCTGCGGCTATTCCTATATCTGAAAATGAAATGAAATGTGGAAACGAGGGTTTTACCTATTAAATATATTTGGGTCGGTTCGGGTCGGGTCTGGGCCGGGTATGCCTCTAGACCCAGGACCCGAACCGAATCGAGGGAAAAAAAATTAGACCCGAACCGAGACCCGAAAAGGAGGACCCGCACCGAGCTTAACGGGTTGGGTCCGGGTCGGTTCTCGGGTTAGGCGGGTCCAATTGCCATCCCTAAGCCCATCTCCATATGTCCATACTTGCCACAGGATTTATATATAAAGTGCAATCCTTCATATGATATCGTAACCTACGATGCATTGACGAGCAACTTGCCAACCACAGGTTTCTCCAGTTCAAGTACCACACACACCCTTGCGAATCTCCCCTTTGCAGCAGTGCTAGTACTCGAATCAAACTTGACCGCATCTCCAATTCCCGACGCCATTGCCCACAGAATATTAGTCCAATATCGATGGAGCTTCGAGCCATTTAATCTCACCCAGACCATTGTTTTGTTGACCTTTGTCGTGGCCGGATCAAAATCCCTCGTCCAATGCATAATTGCCAGATAATGATCGAATACCATCCAAGGTCCGCCGTTAACCACGTTTTCCCGATCCTCCATCAATTCAAAACGCACCACAAAACAACCATACCCTACGTCGATCAATGTCATGGTCCCCTTTGGTTTCCATGCACCCACCAGTCTATCCCGTAGCGTTAAATACCCTACATACCTGCCAAGCACTTTCACCACCAATGCCGACTCCCCAGCCCTACTCGCCTCCAATTCAATACACTCATCAATCACAAAACAAGGCACGGACGGATTACCACCGACAAACGACTTGGTAATGAGTTTTTCTGCAATAAGAACACGATGGGGCACTAGTGGAGGCGGCACAGCTGCCCTTCCCATTAAGATGTCGCGGAAAGATCGAGTCTTTGGCGTTGAAGAAGACGACCCCGGAGGGTCACCTTTTGAGTCGCCAGAGCAAACCCTAGTCATGTGCAATTATTTTTTTTGTTTCTTTCTTTATTTATTTATTTAGTATAAATAATAAATCATCATTACCCCTATAGGTATACATATTCATATACTATATAGTTATATCTTACTTCTACATATAAAAATCATATAGTACTAATATATGCGATGAATGATTGAGTAAGGCCATATTATGTTATTATTTGATTCTCATCTACTCACAGTCACGGATACATATCATCTTTATCTTGAGAGGATTTTGTTAATAGCAGTAGGTCCAACCAATAGTGCAAATGTGATTGAGATTTTCCGAATAGTTTGATACCACAGTACCAAGTTGTGATAAGGTTGTCAATGCTTTGTAAGGGTTGAGATTAGATATCTAGTACTATTTTATTACAATATATGGTTAGAATCACAATCAAAGAGAAATAAAATCCATTTATACTCATTGGATTCTGTGTTAAAGATGGTTAGAGGTTTAATATTTTAAAACGTTTCTGTTTGGGGTTTAATTTGTGAAATAATAATCAAGTGGACTGAGTCTATGAAAACCAGCCCGGCAAGACAAACAAGTGGGGAAAAATTCGGAGTGAAATCTACCCTTCCCTAAATTATTCCTATCTATTTCTTTTACATGCTACAAAATAGCGAAAAAGGAATTGAAAGAGAAGGGAATATCAAAAATGGAGGAAGACACTAGAGGTCCCCGATTTGGACCCGGGTTCAGAGATAATGTTGTCTATTTGTAATTTGTGTAAATAAATTTCATGAACTTTTTATGTACAAGACAAGTATAGGCCTTATGTAACCACAAAAAATGGAGAATGATACTTGGAAAGTGTAAATCGAAAATTTGAGGGTAAGTCGTGAGTGTAAAGGTTCATATTTTATGTGCTAACTGCTAATGCTAGTTCCATGCTTGAACATCACCTATATCTACCAAAACAATGGAGGATGCCAAGGTGGGTGATTGTACCAACCTTGTTTAAATTAACCACTCTAACATGGTAGATCCATTGGGAGTCTACATAATACAGTATTAACTAAGTTATCGTATATGCCCTTATTTTTTTTTATTGTTTTTAGTAGCCATTAAAGGCGTGAAAATTGGTGGTGGGAGTACATACCATATAAATTACAAAAGTAACAAATGGGAGGGATAGAGGGTCGGGTGGGAATTCGAACCCCCAACCTATAGTTGGGGAATCGAGGACTTGACCGCTAGGGTAAGTCGTAGGGGTGTACGCGGTGCGGGTGGTGCGGTTTCGCACCCAAACCAAACCAAACCGTAAAAAAACGGTTTGGAAAAAATTAAACCAAACCAAACCGAAAAAAGCGGTTTGGTGCGGTTGGTTATGGTTTAACCAATGTTTTAAAAACAAAAATAAATCCTATGAATTACAATCATAAGTGTAACAGTCCAAACTACGAAATGCAAATTAAAAGTTTTTTAAAAAAAAAATTTACTGTTTACAAGCCAAATACGTAATAAACTAGAACTATTATATGCTATTGGACAAAATAAAACTATAAATATAGTATAAGGAAACAACAGTAGTAGTAGAGTCAATGAAGGGTAGCAGTAGCAGCATGTGCTTTCTGAAACATATCAGAATTACACATATAACATGTAAACAAATAAACAGAAGCCACTGAAAGGGCATGAATCATCGTCTTTGTACCTTGAACTAATATAAAGGCATTTGCACTAAATTTAATTCTAATCTATAATAGTATATTATTATATAATATATATTTTTATTAAATGTATTTATATAATTGCGGTTTACGGTTTGGTTTGGTTAATTTTTTCTCCAGACCAAACTTAAACTGCAAACCCCTATTTTTTAAAAAAAAAAAACAAACAACAAATTATAAACTGCAAACCAAACCAAATCGTCAAAATACGATTTGGTCTGGTTTGATTTACGGTTTGGACTACACTCTGAACAACCCCAACCAATAGGTTGGGAATTGGGTGACTTACCACTAGTGTAGTACCCAACCATATACCCTTATTAATATGCTAAATGACTAAATATTCAATCTCCTATTTGGATAGATTTCTTTTCTTTTCTTTTTTTTTTTAATGCTTTTCACTTTTACTTAAAATAAAAAATCTCATTTTTTTTTAATGCTTTTCACTTTTACTTAGAATTAAAAATCTCATTTTTAATGTAAGACTTATTTAAAAGAACTTCAAATTATTGTAAACATAACGTTCATTTCTTAAAAGTAAAAGACTAGCAATTGAAAAAAGTTTATCCGAACATTAAGATTAAGCTATATAAGTGGTGCTACGGAATACTTCCTCCGTGTTTTTTAATTGCTATATTGTAATGGTTGTTTTCAACTAGCTAATTTGGATAGTTTTATATGATTTATTACAAGACAAAATAACAAATGGTAAATTGATAGTGAAAGTAGATATTACAGACTACAAAACTGCTGTTGGATTTATCTTCAAAAACATTCTTTAACCTAATAAAATAAGATTCCAAAGTTAGCTAGTTGAAAACAATAATTGCAATGTAGCAATTACATTAAAAAAAAAAAACGGAAAAAGTAAAATTTAGATCTCACCAATGCACAATTGAAGAGCCGTTAGATGCCCTAGAAGCAAAGCTTCACAATCGTTCTCCATGATCGTTTTCAAATCAAGAAAACCAAGTACCCTGTTACATTTACTTTTAATTATTCAAAATTTGAATACTATACACATGTGTCCATGTTTATGGAAGAAAATTGAGTTTTCTATGACAAATCTAAAAATGGCATCCACCGCGGCAAGAACAAACACGGTGGTACAACGAACCTTTTGAGATTTTTATTCCTGTCGATATGTAAGTCAATAAATATTATATATATATATATATATATATATATGTATATATTCCATAATGTAGTACTTCCTCTGTTTTCAAAAAATTGAAACGGACCCACAGTTCACGCAGTCCAATGCATATTTTACATCATTAATAACTCAAATTTGGTATAAGTAAAAATTCTAAAAGTTGGATATTTAAAAATTACTCGACGAGACAAATTTAACAAGATCCCACATGGTTATATTTTAACTTGTATAACTATGATAAAACTTTAAGTTAAAGTAAATGTGTGAATAGTACCAAATTTCCCGACGTTTAAATTTATGAGAAACGGAGGGAGTAATTAATTTCTTAAGTCAAATTTATACAAGTGACATTTATTCACCGTTTGGAAGATCAAGTGGTTGGATACTTGCATGTGAATTAGAATGTAATGAAACTTTACTATATGTTCCATTTGAAAAGGGGTTCTTATAGAAAATTCCACACCTACCACTTACAATTTATTAAGAGGATGTTTGTTTGTGCGTTTTGGGACATATTATCTGATTATTGCATTTATAAAACGCAAATAATCAGTTAATCCTTTTTGTGTAGTAGCTTCCAATAATCCATTATTTGTATTTTGAGGGAATAAAAACGATATTTTCTTGCAGTTACATTTTGGTGCTGCAAGAAAATTGCTTTTAGCCAAAAATAGATTTTAATATATTGTTGACTATTGAGTAATGAAAAATACAGATCCAAACACTTTTTTTTGATTATCTGATTATTGCGATTTGAAACATCATAAGCTTATCCAAACACTTAATTTTCTACAACACGTTTTGTTACATCAATTATCTGATTATCCGTTTTATAAATGCTACAACACTTTTTAAAATGCACATCCAAACACCCTCTAAATAACTGAACTTGGAATTTTAAAAAATTTCAAGGGTACCAATTTTATAAAAAACCAAAAAAACTTATTATTATTATTATTATTATTATTATTATTATTATTATTATTATTATTATTTCCATTTTACATTAGGATTTAAGTATATATATATAATATTAAAATAAATAAATATACAAAAGCCTTGTCACAAATAACTTAATGCTAAAGTTTTTGTTCCAAAAGATATACCAATTGTTGTTAATATTTAAATATATATATTTATAATAAAAATAATTCATAATACTAAACTTCTATCCGAAAATAACTAATCAAACATGAAACATTTATTTTAAAAAATTGTTGATTAAAAATTTTAGTATTTAATTAAAAATTATTTTTAAATAGGTCTGAATGTTATGGGGCTCTGGCAGATTAAGCAAAGGTCTCGGGTCGAGCCTTTGTATATGCAGAATTCAGCTTGGGGAGATGCAATGCTCTAATTCTCACCCGACCCTCGAGTGATTAGTTTTGACTCCAATGAAAATTGGGATACTCTGCTATTCACCTAAAAATTTAAATAATTGCACTACTAAATAGTAGTAATAATATATTTTCGGTGAACTTGATACCAAGTGTCCGCAAAGAGAAGTAGAAAAAGCTAAAAAAAACCTACAGAATGGAGGAAGAAGAAAAGCACCGAAAAGAAAATTTAATTTTTTAAGGGAATAGTAGTAATAATAATTCATAAGCTCTACATTAAGTTGAAACTTCAAAATTTAAATAAAAGAGTACCAAATGAGACTAGTCAGTTACCAAGTTGAACGTAATAGGCAGAACTCGATCTAATTTCTAAATGTTTTATAAATAAAATACAAATTAACATTGAATACACTCTTGATCCTTCTTTTAGCCGCCATCCATTGGCATGTTCACCAAAATAACATTGAATACACTCTTGGGCCTCAAATATAATAATTTTTTTAGTTCATTAAACAATAATACACTTGTAAGATGTATCCAGTATGAAATTTTTAACCTACAAATGATACTATACTTTTAATAAGCTAAGCTAACTAAGAAATTAGAACGATTCTCACAACTTTCAATAGCCTTTAGGTGCAGACATCACAAAAAATGCATCTCGCATCACATAACACTTCTCTGAGCATCATATTTTTTGCATCACACAACACATGTCTCTCAACATACAAAATACATCATTTCATACATCACACAACACAACTCCCACATCACACACATGGTGGCTGCATGTGCAGCCGCCTGTACACTAACACATTCCCGATTCTCATACAAAATTTCCAATCCGGTTACGGTACAACCCCTTCAAGAGCCTTTAGGTGCAGACATCACAAAAAGGCATCTCGTATCACAAAACATGTCTCTGAGCATCACACAACACATCTCTCCCAATACACAAAATACATCATTTCATACATAACACAACACAACTCTCACATCACACACATGGTAGCTGCATGTGCAGCCACCTGCACACTAACCCCTTCTCAAATTTTCCTAGTTCAAAATTTTTTTGTTTGAGGTTTAAAATGGATCCATCATGATCTTTTTTTTGGTAACACAGCCTAAAGAGGCGAGCAAACATGCAAGAAAGAAAAAAGAAAATGAAACAAAACTAAAAAAGAAAACACAACACCAAGCACCAAGGGAAATTGCAGCTCTAGCTCATCCTCAAGGACGCAACACCTCGAGCATCTCTATCCAACAATGACCGAATAGAGTCTGGAGGGGCCGCCCAATTCGTATAGAACTCTTCATTGGCTACAGCAAGCTTCACAATCGCATCTGCCACTTGGTTACCTTCTCTCAGCACGTGACAAATCACACAGCCGGCATTCCAGGGAGTGCTAACCGAATCTCGTTGATCAAGGGCCAATAAACATGAAGTTTGTCAACTTGATCCCTTACCAACCTCACAACTTCCTTCGAATCACAATGACATTGTTTCAATGACACTCCCAGACTACTTGCTAACTTGAGACCCTGGAGCAGTGCGATGAGCTCAACTTCCACAATTGTTCTATTCCCCAATTGGCCACCACAACCCCCAATCCAAGCGCCATCTCCCTCCCTTATGACCGCTCCAAATCTCGACTTGCCACCCTCCACCACACTACCGTCTGAATGTAGGATCGGAGCTGCACTTCCTTCCTCCTTCCACGAAACCCACCTCAACTCCGGTTCCGTCCTCATCTTTCAATGTTGCTACATCCGTGCAAGAATCGCTTGCGCCACCAGTTTCAAGAACGAAGTGACCTCCCCCACAAACACACGTTTGTTCCTCTCCTTTCATATAGTCCATAAAAAAGCCACAAACCGGCCACCACTAATCTGCACCGCCCTCCTAAGCCACTCCAAGCTCTCACCATCCGGCACTCGCTCGACTATGCCAATCCACGGAAACCCTCCTTTACTCCAAGTTTCTGTCGCCCACCTACAAGTGAACAACGCGTGTCTCCAATCCTCATATTCTCCACATATCCCATAAAATGCCGATGCTTCTAATGACCAAACAAAACACAACCTATTACACGGAAGCCCTCCCTGCCCAAACAAACATAATAACACCACACCTTTTCATGGATTTCTTTCTTCCAGATCCAGCCCCAACTTCCCGCCTGCCCCTCTCCGCTCACAAGCCAATCATATGCGGACCTAACCGAATAAACACCCGTAGCGTTCAACCTCCAATGCACCACATCTGGGGTAGCTGCCGATAACATGGGCACTGGGACATCCTTAAATTTAGAAATAAACTCCTCCGGCAATAAAGTATACAAAGTATCAAGCAGCCAAGAACCTTCCCCCACCACATCTTTGATCTTGAAATCCATGTCACATACATGAACAAATGGACCTCTAATCACCAAACAATCCCCTTTCCACCAAGACGACCACCACAAAGAACACTTACCATCTCCAATACGAATCTGGAACCTTTTTCCAACAAACTACTCACCTTGCAAATTGCTTTCCACATTTTAGTGCTATGGTAGTGCGAACTCGGAAACATCCCTGCCGTCACCCCATATTTTTCACAAAAAACTCTAACCCGCAGCTCTTCCGAATGACTAATTATTTCAGCCAATAATCTACCCATGAGCGCCACATTCATAGCTCTGGAATCTCTAATTCCCAGCCCACCAGCCCGTCGAGACCGAGACACCCTCTCCCAATTAACAAGATGGAGACCCTCCCATCCACCCCCTTCCAAATCCACCTCCTAATAATCTTATCAATCTTAGAGCAAACCCCAATCGGCAATAAGTGAACTTGCATGGTGTAGACGGGAATCGCCGCAAGAACTGCTCGAGCCTTAGTTATACGTCATGCCTTATTAAGTAGAAAACCCTCCCACGACGCTAACTTTTCTTCAATACTTTTCATCAAACCATCAAAATGACAGATCTTCATCCTCCCATGAATTATAGAAAACCCTAAATATCGCCCTAATTCATCAACCACCAGAATATTCAAATATTGAATCAACCAACCTTTCTCCACACTAGATGCATGAGGTGAACAGAAAGCACCTGACTTCGCGAGATTCATATGAAGGCCTGATCTGCTACCAAATCGTTCAAGAACCGCTGCCATACACTGAACACTACTTTCCTTCAGTTTAGAACAAAAAAATAAGATCGTCCGAAAACATTAAGTGAGAGATGGCCACCCCACCCACACTCAAGAGAATCGGTTTCCACATACACGCCTCTACTTCCTCCAAAATCATCCGCGAAAGTTTCTCCATAACAATGACAAAAAAATATGTCGAAAGAGGGTCACCTTGCCAAAGCCCCCAACCTGCTTGAACATGCCCTATGGGAGAAACGTTCCATAATATAGAGAAAGTTGATGAGGAAACATTTCATAATCAATTCTCGACATGCATTCGGTAGAGCCAACTCTTGCAGGCATTCATCCAGAAACTCTCATCTCACCGTATTATAAGCCTTAGCTAGATCAATCTTAAGTACCACATCCATTTTCGGCCCCTGTCTCTTTCGATAGACGCCAATATCTCTTGAAGTAACACCCCATTATCCGAAGTTTCATGACCAGGAACAAAAGCTGACTGGAATGGGCTGATCACCTCGCATAAGATACCCCTCAATCCGCGGACTAACATCTTGGTAACCAATTTTAAACTCACATTGCATAGTGTCAAGGGCATGTAGTGAACAAGGGACGTCGGCACTTGAACCTTGGGAAGAAGACAAGAATGCATGAGCAAACCCCTCCGGAAGTTGCCTAGACTGCATAGTTTCAATGATATGATTAGTCACTGATCCGCCCAACACCCTCCAATATTCCTTTTAAAACATTGCCGAGAAGCCATCCGACCCTGGCGCCGCTAACGGTCTCACCTTCCCAAGAGCTTTCTCCACCTCTTCCCTTTGAATAGGCCGCTCCAATGCTGCAATATGATTTACTGGCAACTCAAGTAATCGTGGAAAATCATCCCCTACGTGCCTCTCATCCTTACCAGCAAACATACCACCAAAGTAATCAATCGCCATTTGGTGTAAAATTGCTGGATTCTCCTCCCATCGGTCATCCTCCAACTGTAGACCATAAATTCAGCTACGCTTCCTATGCACCTTAGTTTTGGCGTGAAAGTACTTTGTATTACGGTCTCCAACCTCAACCCATCTATCTCTCGACTTCTGATGCCATAATAACTCTTCCTGTATTAAAACTTGTTCCAATTCAGCCTTTAGTTCCGCCTCCAGCCTTAAATACCAAGCCGAATCCTATCGTTCCAGATGTTTCCGAACTTCCCTAATATGATTCTTCAATTTCCTCTTGCGATCCCTTATATTTCCAAATGTTGTAGAATTGAAATCAATGGAAGCTGTGCGTACCCTGGACTATCACCACAGCGATGAACTACACTAGCACAATTCGGGTGGACTTCCATGCAGCTTCCCAACGAAATGGCTGGGGGTCGTTCCGCCTCTGACTATCCCCACAAACTAACTTCAAAGGGAAATGATCTGACCCAACACGAGGAAGATGATACACTCTACCTTCATCAAATTGGTTCAACCAATCAAAGTTGGCAACCCCCCTATATAGCTTTTTCCCAATCCGCCGGCTACTTCTCATACGGGACCAAGTGTGTTCTGGTCCAAACATTGGAATCCTCAAGCAGGTGGCAGTGGTCCAATACATTCCTCAATTTTTCCGCCCTTTCAGCTAAAAACACCCCTCCAGTAACCTCCGAGACATCCATAATCTCATTCCAATCCCCCAACACTACCCAGGGTGCATCCACAATTTCAGCCACCAGTTTAAGCTCTTCCCAATTCTGACGAAGATGTTGATAATTTGGGTCAGAATACACCGCCGTCGCCATCCACCGAACCATGCCATTCCTTAACTCAAATGTCATCATCCGCGATCGACATTCCAGCACGAAAACCTAGCAGCTAAGCTGGACCGACATGAGCACCCACAGGCTGCCTCCTATACCAACTGCCTCATTGATGATTAAAGGTATATAACCCAGTCGCATAAATAAAGCTCTCATACGTTCGAAAGGGCCTCGCGGCTTTATCAAACGTATAAGGCTACGCCGATGCTCTCTGATCAAGTCACACACCCACCATTGAGCCGTCTTGCTCATAACTCCACACACATTCCAAGCTACTATTGAAAAATCCTTAAAATCCATAAACATATATATAACAAGTAATGTAACCAACAAATTTCTATACTACTGGACTCCATATATCGCCTCATCACCCCCTACCCCATCATCATCTAGGGTCTTGTCTAAGTTTTCCGCTGACGACCCAGCCGAGTCTTCATGCACTCTACATAATAAATAGACCTACCACCAACCATGCCCCCACCTCTACTAGTACTTGTCTGTCCCTCATCCTTGTCCCTTCTCGGCCTCTTCAAGGAATTTACAGAGAAGGAGCTTTCATACCCCCCATTCACAATTCGAGAAGGCTTGTAAAGAACTAGTTGACCTTTACCTATATCTCACATCCCTACTTTCGTCTCAATCCTTTTCTCATCAACTACAACTTGCTTCCCCTTGTCAAGGCGTGAAGCATCTGACCCTGCGGCCTGATCCCCATCCACAAGTTTACGACTTTCGCCCCAAACTACCACTATCCCCAACCCACCTCTTTCCTCCGCGAGGGGTTGTTACGGCGTCGACCAACCATCATCCACTCCCCAAAGGCATGTTCAGTAGGAAGGCCTGATGAAACACCTTCTTGAACCCCATGACCAGCCGGCTCCATGTTCACACCCACCTTCTGTCCCACGGGAGCCCTCCCATCCCCATCACCATCCCTCGCCAGTCCACAGGATTAGGGTATCCTGGAGAGCAAACCTTACTGCAATTCCTACCTATGTGCCCATAACAACCGCATTTAGTAAAAACTAAATGCATGCCCTCATACGCCACCGGCACCCAATGGCCATTCACCCTCATCCTTCCTGTTACAGGTTTCGTCAAGTCCAACGCAATGCATACCCTGGCATACCTCCCCTTAGAGGGCAAACGTGTGCAAGAATCGCACTGAAAAACCTCCCCCAAACCAGACACTACCGCCCACAGTATCTCCTCACGATATCTATGAATCGGGAGATCCATAAGTCGCGCCCAGAACAAAGTCTTCTTACCATGCGTCATGCTCGGATCAAACTCTCTAGTCCATGGCATGACTGCGAAGTAATGGTCAAAAATCATCCATGGACCACCACTAATCACCACCTCCTTACCCTCCTGATGGCCAAACTTGGCAATAAAGCAAGCATGCCCTACGTATATCAGGTTGAACTCGCCTTTCACTTTCCACATCCGTGTAAGTCTCTCCTTCATAATATGATACGACACATACGTACCCAGGACCTTGATCACGAGCGCAGACTCCCAATCCCTACCTGTCTCCGCATCAATTTCTTCTTCGATAACAAAGTCCGGGATATTCCGATGTCCCTCAACAAACCCTCTTTTGCTAAGCTTTTCCACAATCAAATCCCTCCTAGTTGCCGGTAAGTCAGTCGCCATCTTATCCCCAGCCAGAACGTTCGTAAAAGATTGTGTCGTGCCACCTAGATCATGAACCAGAGATGTTGCCGAAGTCGTGAAGGAATTCGCCGCATGAGGAGAACAAACCCTAGTCATATCGTTGATACGCAAAAATATTGAATATGTGATCCATCATGATCTTGAAGACGCTAAATAAATTAAATGATTTTTTAATAAAATAAGTATTTTTTTATATTCTCAAAGATTCGAATTAAAAATATTACTTAAGCAATTAGTGGTTCATATATTAAAGCTGAGAGACATTATAATATTTGATTTTATTTAAAATAAAATACTCTGTAGCAAACACCTACTAGTAATAATTATTCAGACCTATTTAAAATATAATGATTTTTTTTTTGGGTTACAACTAATGCTCTACATCGACAAAGTTGTGTTGGAAGTCTATACCCATGGTTTTAGATTTACGAAATTTTGGTATTTTGAATCATCCGAAGTAAAATTTCATATGCAATATGTGTTTGTGGAATTTCTATTGAAATTTCATTCGGAACACAAATTTACTGGAATCACAAAAATTCCTTAAATGAACATTTTCTCAATCTACATATTGCATATTATCATCGATATTATCAGCATATTATGTCATACGATGAGTATTAGTAATGTATTACTAATTCTATTCACAGGGGGGGGGTTGGAGACCGAAAGATAGCAATGTTGATTTACCTTGAACTCACCTTGAATCCTATGTGGTTTGATATACTGTATTTAATAAGAATCTATGAATTTTATTACCATATTAATTATTAGTGGATTTAGATTATTATAATTTTTTTCTTGTAAAAATAATAATTCAACTAATTTAAAATTGATAGATATAGGTTTTTACCATATTTCTGTGACAAGCCCAACCAAGTATAATAAAGTTAATATCTGTTGTCGATAAGCTGTGTCAATATTTGCAGGAAACAACAAGAAGAATATACACAAAGCAAAGTGTGGAAATATAAATAATGAACACAATGATTTGGTTACCCAGTTCGATCATCACAATCTACATCTAGGGGATTCCATCCACGCATCCTTTCATTAGTATCATTGAACTTGTTGAATATAACTCAATCCATTTCTCTATACTCTATTCACGATTGAAATCATCCCCTGTCTTGATGAACAAGTGCCTAGCTCAAGTTGTTTAAACACATGTTGGACAACTCCAATTCAACAGACGATACAAGAAATGGTGTTCAGGATTACTAGCTACTTAAAACTCTTTTTCAGCTCAAAAATAAAAACAAATAAACATTTAATGTAATGCCCCAAAAATTTAAAACCATTTTTCGTGAAGTCACCGCCGTATCAACTGCTTTAAACTGTAGACCACTCAGCTTAGACAGTCAATACGAAGCGAGGTATAAGCACAAACATGCATCTCCGTAACAAGTGCCAAGTAAATAATCCCAGGAACAACAAATGGCATATCCGTGCGACAAGCTCTGAAATAATATAATGACATGGCCATCGGCCTAATTCCAATAATAAGCGATAAATAAATCATATGTGACTCACCGATTACATCTAAGAAATAACACATATTGTCAACACACAGACCAGACAACAGCATATCACATATATTCAAATACAATAAACATAAGTAATGCAGCCTAGCTAGTCCGCTCAACCCGTACCCCCAATCATCATGCTCTGCGCTATCCGTAGGAAGATATATAAAACAGACAACAACAAGGTGTCAGTACAACGTACTGGTGATGAATAGATATAGCAGGAAAAATATGGTACTATAACAATAATACTGTAATAGTAATAATAACAATAATAATAAAAAGAATAATATTAACAATATTTAAGGACATAAATAATACATGAAATAAACATCACACCGTCCCATACCGGTGCTTCAACCACAAGATGCACAATAATAATATGCATGATGAATAATGAGATGAAATGTTATGACCTATAGTGTCTATCTACCCTAAGTGCAACACATAAAAATGTCTACCGCGCATCCTAAGTACCATGGTTGGTATTCCTCCCCATATAGGGTCCACTCCCCTAATGGTCGGAAGAGATACCCACAGTGCCCAGCCGCGGACACTAACAGCTGAAATAAGTGGCTTACGGCCTAGCGGGTCAGGCTACGGATCATAAAGTCCTTATCAGCCAAATATTCAGACTACAGATTACATCATCCTTATCAGCCTTTAATCAGACTACAGATTATATAATCCTTATCAGTCTACAATGCCCAGTAGTTTTCTCCTAAAGCATTAATCAATTCATAGTCACACACATTCTCAGACACAAGTCAAATGCATAATGACAAGATCAACGACTCACCATGAGTCAATTATATACAAATAGCAACATAGCTCGAGTAAAGCATAATCACGGGTGTGCCAAGCCCCACGTATCGGCACTCAACTCATAATCATCAATTTTAGAATCAATGCAAGATTTTATCCTAAACTAAGGCATACCAACAGCAGTTGGCTTGAGTGGATGGGGGCTCTAGTCGCTTAAGCAAGGTCTCGGGTTCGAGCCTTGTGTATGCAAAAAACTGCTTTGGGAGAGGCGCCCTTAATTGCCCTTGCAGATCCTCGAGGGATTAGTCTTGGGCCCAATGTGGCCTGGGGATACCCTGGTATTTACCTAAACTAAGGCATGGTAGAGCTTCTCTAATTTTAATCCAAGCTTCAGATTATGAGCATAATAATTAGTAGAGGTATTCGCAAATGGTTCCATCCTAATTCTAAGGCATCTTTATTATACGTAGGGAATCCGTACACACGAGAGTTCCCAATGCTAAGGCAACATAGACTATACTTGTCTATTCCTAATTTCAATACCTAACCCCTATCTAAAACACTATTCTAACCCTTGCCTTTTATCAATCTTCAAAACTTCCTTTCGAACATCTTCAATCTCCCCAAAGTCTCGATACGAAGTTGTAGTGGTCCCTATACAACAATACAATAATAAGCAACATAATACTAATAATATAAAGACTACAATCCCAAAATCGATATCTCCTTTTTCCAACCCGAACATCCACCTCCAATCTCCTTTAAGAATCCCATAAAACCAATTATCCAACAACTTCCCAACTTAACTCTAAAATAATTCTACAAAGCCAAATAATGAAGATTAATCCAACACTCGACATAATACTCTAAAACTTCAAGCATTCAAGTATTCTCACGTTAACAACTAGCAAGATATCCAAATTAATTCAATAACACCATCAAGTTCCCATTTTAAATTCACAACTTGTTTATTCAAGAGTTACTTATAAAATTCATTTAATTCTTGAATTCAAATATAATCAACCAAGTACATTTTTAACACTTCAACATAATATATCAAGAATCATCATCTTGCTCATTCCAAAAGTTACCAACAAAACCAAGTTCAATAATTGAAACACATAATTCTCAAATACTCAATATTTTATCGAATTATTTATTCTACTAGCAATCTTTTAGTACCAAATTCAATAAAATCACATTCCCACTCACATACTTTCCCAATCAAACAAATACAATTAAACTACTACTAGCCAACCTTAAAATTCAAATAAAAAAACACTAGCACATTAACATCTAAGAAAGTTCATATCACACTAATCACTAGTTAAGAATATTAAGGTAAAACTAACAATATTCCATTTTCATTATTCTAGAACCAAAACTACTTTCAAGAACTACCGACGAAAAAATAATTAACAATCAAAACATGGAATCCAACACCAAAACCACGTTGAAATCAAATACTCAACACAAGTAAATAAACTAGCAAACACATTCCAACAATTGCATATAAAAGCCATAAAAAAACCCAAGAAACCATATAACATTTTCAGTAAATTTTGAACAACCCAATAAAACCACCACCACTGCCGGACACCACCACCACGGCCAACACCACTGCCGCCAACCATCACTGCGCAACCTCCACCACCACCGCCAGTGTACCGCCGGCGACACCACAGTAGCTGCTCGCTCGCGCTCGCACGCTGTGCACCACCACCGGCTAGAGGCGAAGCCTCCAGCCCTCCACCATGCCACGACTGCCACCATTATCCACCCTCACCCCCATTCCGACACCATCAACGCCACAGCACCACCTCAACGCCCAATCACTTTCGAAGAAGAAAAAGGAAACGGGGAACGAAGAAGAGAGAAATTAACTTCGAGCTTGGTTGTCCCATTTCCTTCTAGTCCGAGATTAACCACTTCATCCCTCCCATTGCTGCGATTGAGCTTCAAAAGGGGAATCCTAATTTTCTCTCCAAGAAGGGCAACAAGAATGAGAAGAAGAATTCTAATCTGTCTAAGTCTCGGTTCACTTATGGATTTGGGTTAGTGGGCTTGGGCTTAAGTAGACTTGGACCACCTTTTGCCTTCTTCTTTAAGTGGGTTGGGCCACTCTAAATTCACCAATTAATATTATAAATGGCTATCCATAATACTCCTCCAACTAATGAAAATCTATCATGGCGCATTTCATATAATTGATGATAATTAATATATTAATTTATGATCATAAATTAATATATGATCATAAATTAATATATTAATTTACGATCATAATTGATGATAATTAATATATTAATTTATGATCATATATTAATATATTAATTTACGATCATAATTAAAAAAATAGTTATGATATATTTTATCGGGATATTACTGTTGTTAGGTCCGTTTGCGTGGATAACCAATTAAGTAGTCCTGAAAATTAGTTCAAGCACCTTTCGTGGACACGTTAAACAGCTTAAGAAATTAAGCAGCGGAAAGTAAATAAACTGTAAAAATAAAGAACTCAAGGTTTGTTGACCCAGTTCGGCACAAGCCTACATCTGGGGGATACCAATCCAGGAGATTCACTAATTGTTTTGACTTGATCATCGATCTAAACAATATTGATTTGTTTCGCCCAACTCCAATCACCAAGCGGACTGAATTGTCAGACCAAGACACTCCCCCTGTCTTGGTGAAGATCTCCCCGACCTTGCTTCAATCCCTTGAAGGCTCCTCCTTCAAGTTTGCCCTTAGTCGAAACCTGTTGGCGACTCTCCTTGATCTTTTCAATTAAGCTGAGTTTGACGACTCCTCGAAAGCCTTGATTGAATCCGTCGACTTCAATCAAGCTCACTGTAACACTGTCGATCAATTCACCCGAGGAAGTGTTGATCGGATTTCTTCCTTCGAAATGATAAACTCACTAACACTGAAGGAATATGATTCTCTCTTCACAATTGCTTTCGATTGCTCAAGGGTGTAAGTAAATTCACTCGTCGTACAGATCCATCCCTTGGCCGCCCTATTTGAAGAGAATCACCTTGTCTCTATTCTAAGGTAGAAGATCTCCTTTCCATAAATGCGCGGATCCTTAGAATAGAGTTGCCCGAATTAAGAGATTGTAGTTTCCATACTTCGTGTGCAGGATCCGGGCAGAAGATCAACTAGCCGTTGGAGGATCTTCATGAGTATATTAGCTAGCTCTTCTTCCTTTACTTAGTTTGCCTGCTGTTGTCGTGGTTGGTCCAACAAAGTAGTCCAGACATCGGTTGTGAACACATTTGCTCAAAACTGGTTCCCAACAATCTCCCCCTTTTTGGCAGAATGTGGGCCAGTACAAGAGTTGATTCAACCGATGTCTAAACAATTGACACAAGAACAATAACGTTGAAATACTTCCCATTGAAACCCAACCACCAATTACAATAGTTCCCAATTCAAGACAAACTATACTAATGCTCCGTACAAGAAAGCCTATAACATATTCTAGGAGCATTCACATCAAAAGTAAGCACATGGCAATAATCACAAAATAAAGCATGTAAGATCACAATTTAATTATTACAGGCCATTGTGCAATTGTCCAGCAAAAACAGTAGTTCACAAGAATAGTTCAAACAAAAGCAAAAAAAAAAAAAATTACCCTTCATCAGCAGAGATTTTCTTTCACCAACCTGCCCCATGTCGATTGTAGTGCATGCCAGAGGAACCGATCAACGGTTACATCAACTTAACTCCACCTCTGGCGCACATTTTGCCCAAAAAGGGCATGTCACTCAGACTCCTCAGAGGAATCCTCAGCCGAGTCGCTGGACTCCTCTGCTGGATTGGTATCCAAATCCTGTTCATCATCAGACCAAACATCAGGAAGCTGTCTGAACAGCTTTTCAGCAGCTTGGACACGACTGTGCACTTGAGCCTCCAGCACTTTGAGGTGGTTGATGTGGTCTGTGAGTTCATCTCGGAGCATGGAGAAGGCGTCTTTAGCAGGGATCCTCCCTCCTGGTCCAGCCAAGTCTGGCTTCTTCTTTGCAAGATTTGAGGAAAGTTTGAAGTCGGCAATGTCCTCAGGACGATCATGTTTGCTCCCAAGAATGTGGAGATGCTTCAGGTACTCAGATATGAGGCCAGGAAAGGGAAGAGTGGTGTTGTACTTCCTTTTGATTGTGCCCGCGAACGCCAGCATTTGTTCGAGCACGAGGGCTCCATAGTTGATCTCGTACTTCTGGTCTATGGCAAACAATAATTTACACATGCTTTTTGACACAACAGAGTGGTTAGCAGTGGGCATGATGTTGTGTGCACATAATTTGTAAAGCAGTGAAAACTTTTGAGTTAGGACACCAGCACTTAACCCCTTTCCTTGAAACTTTTTCCCTTCAACTCCAGTGAGTGTTTCAGCAATAGTATTCATAGGGAACTTAGCACTTCGAGAATAAATAGATTTCAGATGAGTTCGTGGTACCTGGAGAAACCGGTTCAGTGCTCTAGCTTTGAGTTCAAACCGTTGGCCATGTGCATAACTGAGTTCGAACCAAGGGCTTTTGGAGTTCAGGACATCAGAGCTCAGGTTTGCATAGAAATGCCTAACTAGCTGTCCCTTATATTGCTTGATCTCTGTTCCCCAGAATAGAAGAGATCTGTCCTCCAGGTATTTGTGCCATCCCATTTCCTCATACCGCACAGCTGCAAATCGGATCTCAGGGTGCACCTTCATCCTTTCCAGAACAGTTGAGAAGTATTGCTCGGACCCAACATAGTAGAAGGCAGTTGATATGGCGTTTCCAGCATCAATGATCTCTGGTTCATGCTCTTCAGACGAGGATAAGACGATTTTTCTCTTCTTGGATCCAGTGGCCTTGGAAGACCCTTCAGGTTCAGAACGAGTCCGCTTTTTGGGTTCGGACTCCTGGGGTGAACGCCTTTGTGGAGTAGGCTCTCGGGTTTCTGGTTGGGTTACCGTTTCCTGCACAGTGACTGGTTCAGCATTGACGTTGACTCTTTCTTCAGATTCTTCCTCTTCGGAACCTTCTTCATCGGACTCTTCCTCCCCGCTTTGAGTATCTTGAGATCCCAACTCTTCGGACTGGTTGTCGGTGGGATTCTCCCCCTCAAGTGGTTCCTGGGCATCGATTTGAGGATGCTCAGAGTCTCCTCCGGACTCATTATTCTGGTCGTCTTCAGAGTCAGATGAACTCTCATCTTCTTTTTCTTCCTCCTGTTCAACCTCAGTGTGAACAACTTCTTTGTGAACTGGTTCTTCGGTCGCTGCAACTTGCTCTACTTCCTTCCTCAGTGCATGTTTCCGTTTCTGACTGGCAGTCCAAGCAATTTCTTCGGTAATTTCGTTCATAGCACCATCTCTTTCGTCATCACTGATGTCAATCATTGATTCATCTCCAGAACTTTCATCAGCATCCTCTTGAACATAGTCTGAGTCCAGTTCTTCCTCGTCAAGTGGTTCAGTGACAGGTTCGGACGCCTTTGGTGAACATAGCCATAGCCTCAACTCGTTCACTGATAGAGGCGTTCTTCCTTGCAACTGCTTTCTCGCGGGTCTTTGAGGTTGAAATCGCCTTTCCTTTTGCTTTCTGTACCTCTGCTTCTTTTTGTTTCAAAGCTTTGGCTCCGGCTACTTCGGCTCGAATGTCGAGCGGATCCTGAACCGCTACAGTGGTATCCTTTTCTCCTGCAGTAGATGGAGATGAGGAGTCTACAAGAGATGGTGTCTCCGAGATGGTCTATTCGATGATGGCTTTCTGAACAGCTTTGGCACGCCCTTTAGCACTGGATTCCTCAGGGGATATAGCTTTCTTGCTCCCTGCGGTTGATGAGGGACTAGGGCCTTGAGTTTTGGAGCTCTGGCTTCCTCTTGTCTTCACCATGGTTGCTGAAAGACAAACTTTTGGCAAGAACAAGTGAGAGTGTATGTGTGGTTGGAAGAGAAAAGCCGAGAGAAATTTTTGAGAGAAGAGTAAGTTTGTGAGAGATGAGAATCCAATCAAATAGGGAGGTAAGGTAGCGGTTATGAGAAAACTTCCCTTAATTTGAATATGGAAGGTGAATCACGGTTCCCAAACATGGTCATGATCACAAATTTGAATTTTGGTGGCTATTAACCGTTCCCGCCGTCAGACGTGCCATGATGAGATGTCAAATCAAGGTAATTGATTCTTTCTTTGTTTGAATTTAAATGAGAGAGGGTAACTTCCCAGGTACGGAGATCCTATGGAATATGCTTAATAAGATAGTTAGAGAACATAATTTAGGTAATAAAATATAAAATTACACAAAATATGGAAAATGCAAAATAAAAAGAACTTATTCCATAATATTCGGGATTTTTATGTGACCGTGCATAGGCCGAGATCTCTTCTTAATTTTTCGAATCTCTCACGATCAAGAGCCTTAGTGAAAATGTCCGCATGTTGCTCAGTAGTCCCGACATGTTGTATGGACACTATGCCTTCTTCGACAAGATCCCTTATGAAGTGGTGTCGGAGTTCAATGTGCTTAGTTCTCCCATGTTGGACTGGATTCTTTGAGATGTTGATCGCACTCATGTTGTCACATAGTATAGTGAGGACTTCTTGATCAATCCCATAATCTAGCATCATTTGCTTCATCCATAGCAATTGTGCACAACAACTTCCAGCTGCAATGTATTCAGCTTCGGCAGTTGAGAGGGAGATGGAACTTTGCTTCTTGCTATACCAACTAACTAGGTTAGTTCCAATGTAAAAGCATCCTCTGGTTGTGCTTTTTCGATCATCTGCATCACCTGCCCAATCTGCATCACTATAACCAAGCAGTGAAAGATAAGATTCTTTAGAATACCATATGCCAAGATCACTAGTCCCTGAAACATGTTTAATCACTCGTTTGGCAGCTTTCAGGTGTGATTCCTTGGGATCGGCTTGGTAGCGAGCACAAACTCCTACTGCATAGCTTATGTCAGGTCGACTTGCAGCTAGGTATAGAAGACTTCCAATGATGCTTCGATAGAGTTTCTGATCAATACTTTGACCACTGGGATCTTTGCTCATTTTATCATTCGTCCCTATAGGCGTTCGGACGGGTTTGCTGGACTCCATGCCAAACTTCTTAACAATGTTTCGAGCATATTTTGTTTGGCTTAGAAATATTCCATCTTTCTTCTGAGCAACCTGCAAGCCAAGCAAATAAGTTAGTTCCCCTTCCATGCTCATTTCGAACTCCTTACCCATTATTTCGATGAATTGGTCTTTGAGCACATGGTGTGTTGATCCAAAGACAATGTCATCGACGTAGACTTGAGCAATGAGAATTCTTTTGTTTTCTCTTTTGATAAAGAGAGTCTTGTCCAAGCTTCCTCTTTCGAATCCATGTTCAAGCAGGTACTTGGAAAGCCTTTCGTACCAAGCCCTAGGAGCTTGTTTCAATCCATAGAGTGCCTTGTTGAGCTTGTAGACATGTTGAGGATGATGGGGGTCTTCAAACCCTCTAGGCTGTTCTACGTACACTTCCTCATTCAGCCAACCATTTAGGAAGGCACTTTTGACATCCATTTGATAAAGCTTGAATCCTAGCGAGCATGCGATGGACAGTAGGAGTCGGACTACTTCAAGTCTTGCTACAGGCGCAAATGTTTCACTGAAGTCGACACCTTCGACCTGAGTGTAACCCTGAGCAACTAACCGAGCTTTGTTCCTTGTAATATTCCCTTTTTCATCACTTTTGTTGCGGAAGATCCACTTGGTTCCGATTATGTTCTTGTCTTGAGGTGTTTCAACCAGGGTCCAGACTTCATTTCTTTCAAACTGGAGGAGTTCATCCTGCATGGCATTTATCCAGTGTTCATCTTGAAGGGCTTCTTCAACTTTGGAAGGTTCGATTTTTGAGGTGTAGCAATGCAAGCCAGCTAGTTCTTTAAAGTCGATCTTTTTCCCTCGAGTCTTTCTCCTTTCATTTACATCACCAATAATGTCTTCAGGGTCATGATGCTTGTGGATGCGTCCATTTAGATCCTTTTGAGGTTCTGCCTCTCGTGACAAGGCGTCCATGTTTGGCATTTGGACTCTCTTAGTGGACATGTCATCAGATGTGGCTTGTCCTGCACTGTTTTGATCATCCTGTCCGCTGGGAGTTTCATCATCATAAGGTGGGGCATCCTCCTTGTTGGCCACATCTTCTATGGTCACATTTGTGGACTCCAGTACTTTCCTTGTTTTAGGAAGATATACTCTGTATGCATGACTTGTGGTAGAGTATCCCACAAATATTCCTTCATTACTTTTTTCTTGAAGCTTCCCAACATGTTCCCTGTCATTTAGAACAAAACACTTACTACCAAAAATATGGAAATAAGTGATTGATGTCTTTTTACCATTCCAAATCTCATATGGAGTCATAAGAGAGTTTGGCCTTAAGTAGACTCGATTTATGGTGTAGCATGCTGTGTTAACAGCTTCGGCCCAGAGGAATTCAGCCACTTTCTTTGAATTGAGCATCACCCTAGACATTTCTTGTAGAGTTCGATTTCTTCTTTCGACTACTCCGTTTTGTTGAGGTGTTTTTGGAGCTGAATATTCATGCTTAATTCCATGTGTTGTGCAATATTCCTCAAAGAATTGATTTTCGAACTCTCGTCCATGATCACTTCGAATTCGTTTCACCTTGGTGTCCCTTTCTGTCATGAGTCTATTGCATAGCTTCTCGAAAGCTTTGAACGTGTTGCCTTTTTTCCCTGAGAAAATCTATCCAAGTGTATCTGGAGTAATCATCAATACATACAAAGATATATTTTTTACCTCCCAAACTTTCAACTTCCATTGGACCTATAAGATCCATGTGCAGTAGGTCAAGACACTTGGTTGATCCAGGGTGTTCAGACAATTTGTGTGAACTCTTGTGCTGTTTGTTTTTGGCACATTCGTTGCAGAGAACTGTATTTAATTTTTTGAATTGAGGAAGACCTTTGACTGCCCCGGTTCTGCTGAGTTTGATAAGATCTTTGAAGTTGAGATGTCCAAGTTTTTCATGCCATAGTGTGATGTGATCTTTTCCTGTAGCTGCACCAAAATTGCAAGTTTGAACAAGATGATAACCATTATTTTTAGAGCGCAAACCTCTCATGATGCATTCTTGATCTTGATTGAGCACTTGACAATCTTTCTTGGTAAACTGCACGACAAGGTCCTCATCACACAACTGACTGATGCTTATCAAGTTAGCTTGGAGTCCATCGACAAGGAAAACTGGAGACAGTTCCTTCGAGCCATTGTTCTCAATGGTGCCTTGTCCAACTAGGGCACCCCTTTTTCCATCTCCAAATACCACGAATCCTCCATCAATCTCTTTGTAGTGTTTGAGCAGGCTCCTTTCACCTGTCATGTGTTTGGAACAGCCACTGTCGAAGTACCATACTTTGTCCGCAACATTCTTCTTTTGTGAAAGAAAGGCAACTTGGCATTTGTTCTGAATTTTAGGAACCCATTCGCACTTGATGGAGATCAGCTTCATCTTGATTTTGTCATTTGGCCAGGTGATAGGTTTTCCTGTTTGCAGGTCTCTTACCAAGATTTCACAGTTCTTGGTTTTGTGGCCTTCAAGCTTTCAATAATCGCATCTGAGTGGGATTGGAGGTGGTGGTCTTCTTGTCCATTTGTTCCTTTCTTCAGGATGGAATGATTTCTTGATAGTTCGGTGTTCACTTAGCATTCCCCTGGGCACAAACTTGCCTTTCTTTTCTCCTTTTGAGGTTGAGGCTTGATATCCCAAGCCTTGTTTGTTGTTGCTCGGCCTTCCCATAGCAATTACATCATCTAACTTGGCTTTTCCTTTGTTTAGTGCCGCCAGAGTGCTTTCTGCCTTGGCAAGTTTGTCTTGAACTTCGGTAAGTTCGGTGTGAAGAGCATTTTTCTTTCCAAGCATACTATAGTACCATAGTTTATAGTCAACTTTTTCAACCTCCAGTTCCTTGTTTTCTTTCTGAAGCTCTGCATTTTTCTCACGTAGTTCGTTCACCAGTCCAGACAGCTCTGTGGACGCCTTTTCAAGTTCCTGATTTCTGCTTGCGAGAATCTGGAGTTGTTCCTTTAGGCTTCCATTCTCAACATGTAATTCTACTGATTCAGCAATGGATATTTCCAGTTTCTCGAAGGTTTCTTCATAGAGATCATTAAGTTTACTGATGCTTTCATCTTGATCCCTAGCAAAAGAGCGAAATGTTAGAGGAAACCATATTGACTGAGTTGGTACCAATACCTGCCTCGGGTTCATCATCACTATCTGAATCCCATGTGCCGATGAAGGCTACTCCATAGTTTACACCATGTTCATTAGACTCCTTCTCATCTTCAGAGTCACTGAACGTTACTTGATAGGATTTGCTGGACTCCTTTGGCCTGAGATTGGCACAGTCTTTTTTTATATGGCCTCTTCCCCCACATTCAAAGCAGATGATCTCCTTGTCATCTTCAATCTTTGAAGATTTTGGTTTATTTTTGTCGAGTGACTTCGAGCCTCTCTGAGTGGACTTTAAGTTTGATGTCCCGGCATCATTCTTCACAGATGAGTTGAATCTAGATCTTCGGTTCTTGATGATCTGATTTAGTCTTTTGGACAGCATGGCCAATTCCTCTTCGTCACTATAGTCATCATGTTCTTCCATGGAGGAGTCACTCACATCCTTAGTCACGGATTTGAATGCCACTGGCTTACTTTTGGTCCTGGGATAGTGATCCATTTCCCACGATTGTAGGATTCCCATTAGTTCATCAACCTGTAATTTATCAAAGTCTTTGTATAATTCAAGCGCAGCCACTTTTGCATTGAACCTTTCCGGAAGCGTCCCAATGATTTTACCTACAATATCCTGCTGAGAATACACTTTGCCAAGCTGAAGGGCTTGGTTGGTTAGACCACGAATGCGACCAATATATTGGCCGACTGACTCATTATCATCCATAGAAATCTTATGAAATTGAGCATCGAGAGTAATGATCCTAGATTTCTTTACCGGAGCCATACCCTCGTAGGTATTGGCTAGAGTAGTCCAGACATCATAAGCGACCTTACATCCAGCGATGAGTCTGTATTGATCCTTTGTGAGAGCATTGTGAATGGCATTCAGGGCTTTGGAGTTCTTTGAAGCGGCAAGCTTCTCGGCAGCAGTCCATTCACTCCTTGGTTTGATGGTTTTTACACCATCTTCTTCTTCTACTGGAGGATGGTATTGGTTTTCTACTGCGTCCCAAGCCCCTTCATCCAGAGCAATGAGAAAAGCCTCGATTTGATCTTTCCAATATGCATAGTTGGATCCATCGAGCAGTGGAGGTCTGGTTACTGATCCGCCTTGGTTTTCCATGCTACTTTGCCTGGATCTCGTTTTCCAAAGCGTGTGGCTCTGACACCAATTGTTAGGTCCGTTTGCATGGATAACCAATTAAGTAGTCCTGAAAACTAGTTCAAGCACCTTTCGTGGACACGTTAAACAGTTTAAGAAATTAAGCAGCGGAAAGTAAATAAACTGTAAAAATAAAGAACTCAAGGTTTGTTGACCCAGTTCGGCACAAGCCTACATCTGGGGGATACCAATCCAGGAGATTCACTAATTGTTTTGACTTGATCCTCGATCTAAACAATAGTGATTTGTTTCACCCAACTCCAATCACCAAGCGGACTGAATTGTCAGACCAAGACACTCCCCCTGTCTTGGTGAAGATCTCCCCGACCTTGCTTCAATCCCTTGAAGGCTCCTCCTTCAAGTTTGCCCTTAGTTGAAACCTGTTGGCGACTCTCCTTGATCTTTTCAATTAAGCTCTTGAGTTTGACGACTCCTCGAAAGCCTTGATTGAATCTGTCGACTTCAATCAAGCTCACTGTAACACTGTCGATCAATTCACCCGAGCAAGTGTTGATCGGATTTCTTCCTTCGAAATGATAAACTCACGAACACTGAAGGAATATGATTCTCTCTTCACAATTGCTTTCGATTGCTCAAGGGTGTAAGTAAATTCACTCGTCGTACAGATCCATCCCTTGGCCGCCCTATTTGAAGAGAATCACCTTGTCTCTATTCTAAGATAGAAGATCTCCTTTCCATAAATGTGCGGATCCTTAGAATAGAGTTGCCCAAATTAAGAGATTGTAGTTTCCATACTTCGTGTGCAGAATCCGGGCAGAAGATCAGCTAGCCGTTGGAGGATCTTCATGAGTATATTAGCTAGCTCTTCTTCTTTTACTTAGTTTGTCTGTTGTTCCCGTGGTTGGTCCAACAAAGTAGTCCAGACATCGGTTGTGAACACATTTGCTCAAAACTGGTTCCCAACAACTGTAATACCCAAGAAATCGACATCGAGTTTTAAATCCGAAAATCCAAAAATTGGATTTAATTATCGAAAATGAAATAATTCCTAGAGAGCAGAATTAAATATTTTTGGTCGATAGCAACTCAAAGAAAGTTATCGAATTATCCCAACGATCTCGGATAATTCCATATTGTGAATTTTAGAAATAAAAATCATAATAATTGTTTTAAAAAAAATAAAAACATCGCGCTCAGGCGGCGGCGCGATGGCGCGTCATGCGCGCGCCGTCGGCGGTTCCAAACGATTCACGCGTTTTTGGTCCATTTTTCGAGGCTATGTGATTCCAATCGACTTGCAATTAGTTCTCAGACCATTAGGGATGTATTTGGATGGATTATTGACGAATTCTAAGGATTGGGAGTCCACATTATGTGTAGAAAATGATCCAATGGATGAGAGAGTAGTCTTTATGCATTGAAGTGTTGGAGAGGGGATGTTTTGGGATTTGGTGGAGTCTATTTCAGGAAGTGATGGTGTTTAACCCCTCCCATCTTCCCAAGGACCATCAAGGCACCCCTTGGAGCTTTATCACAGCCTAAATAATTCCCTAGCAACCCCAAAAACCCAACCCAAACCATCAATCCGAAAATCAGATTCCATTGGAGAGTTGGTGAGAAAGTGTGGGTTCTTCTTCTTGTTCCAGAGGCCTTGGACGAGTTGGAAGGTTTCAATCCCTTCTACCACGATTAGGTAAGATCACTAATCCAATTCCATGGGCCTTATATTCGGATTTCAAGCCCTAACATCAAGTGTTCTTCCTACAACCCCCACAATAGGATCAATCGGTTGGAGCGGTGTTCGTGGGACTCATCCGGTCAAGTTAGGGGACACAACCAAGGAGAATTTCGATTTTAATCTCATCTCAAGTAAGTTAGTATTGTGCAAGTCAATTTTTAGAGGTTTTGGTTGAGATTCCATCGAGCTCTAGTCCAAACTCCTTCCATTGGTAAAACTGTCAATTAGGGTTTTCAATCGAATAGTTTCTGTTGTTTTGCGATTTTGACTTAGATCCATGCATTTTTGGAAAACCTTTTCTAAACAAAAAATGTTCCTAACATTTTAATTATGCTCTTTGCAAATTCTCAGAATTTTTGAACATGTTTTGTACCCCGAAATCAGATATGGTATTTGGTTTTAAGATGCTGCCAGTTTTGTTGTTTCATTGGAATCCGATTTTGTTGCTCGATTTAATCCCGCATATGATAGTTATTCGTGATTAATTTCTTCATAAGATTTATTCCATTTTGTGTCTATATAATCCATGTAAAATTTTATAATTTTTGGAGCATGTAAGAAATTGATATGAATTTTTGAAGGCATTGTGGTTGAGTTTTGCTGAGATCTGTAGAATCCTTAGAACAGTAGTTTCTGAAATCAATTTTTATAGGTCATTAAGAGTCCGAATTTGAACATGCTTATTTCTAAGAAAAATTTTCATTTAGGTGTGTTCTAGCTTCTGTAACAATTTTAGAATTTTGAAAAAGATTTATTACATTTCCAAATGCAATTTTGAAAACTGCCACAGTACTACTTTTGTCGGTAAATTCGATCTTGCGTATTTTTGATGAATTAATGGTCGAATGTTACTCATTTTTGAAATGTATGAATTTGGAAATGTGGTGATATTATGGAATGTTAAAAATGTGGTTTTGAAACTTTGTATGTTTTGATCGAGTGGCATGCCCAATGTTTTAGAGGGTAAGTGCACTTGGTGGAGCTCGTTGGGCCGCCTCCTCTTGTAAAGCCAAAACGGCGATTATGATTATTATGGTTTCGTGAATGTAAGAGTCTATACTCCTAGGTGTATCCATGTGGGTTATCTAGGGCTCCGGAGCAGTCTGTATAGGGTCACTGCTTTCACATCCCTCGTGGATACAAGTCCCAGAGGTGGGTTGATTCCAAGGGTACGTCCCTAGAATCGTTATTATGAAATGGAGTCCTTGTGGGTGTTAATCCCAAAGGGCATGGGTGGTGTCCTCAATCTAAATGAACAATGGTAAATTATTTATGTGGCAAGTGTTAGAGACGTCAGACTATTATTTTAAATCGTCCTTCCTTTTAAATTAAAAATCCTATCTTTTAATTACTCTTCTAGAAACTTTAAAATTCGTTGTGCTATATATTAACTTACGCAGTACCTTTTGTACTTTGTACTGATAAGTTGTTGTTTTCCATTTTTCCTCAGATTTCGCAGGGTGAGCTTTGAACGTTGGGATGGGGATTTCTACTAATAAAGACTTGTCGCACTTCAAACTTATTTATTTACTGCTTTAAAGACTTTCGACTTGGACTATGATTTTGGCCGCTTGTTTTGGCCCTTGTTTTGCTTCCGCACTATTTTTTTATACTTCATGCATGATATACTCTGATTTTAACTTCGGGCAATATTGAATGATTTTTAATTATTTTAAAGTAATGATGCAACTTAGCCTTAGCATCTTTTTAGATAAGCTCGATTTGGATCGCGTCTTATCTAGAAAGGTGTGGCGGTAGCGTCCCGGCCTGGGTGATCAAATCCGTGGTGTTAAAAAGTGGTATCAGATCCCGAAATTTTTTTTAAAGCTATTATTTTTCGGCCCACTATAGAGGCCCAAAATATTAAGTATTATTTTTAAGAATTCTAAATATTATTTCCATGGACAAGAATTTTATTTTAAAACCCATGGAAAAGTATATCTCGAAATACCGAAAAGTCTTAAACTATTATTGGGGGGAAATGCATGTGCATTAACAAATTTTTTTTCTACAATGTGCCAAATTTCTTTATGTAAAACTTGAATGTTAGATGGCTGATCCGATGTTGCAAGACTCCATCATGTGCCTTCTGTGTTCCATGTCCGATATTACTCACAAGCTGCGTCACGCTCGTAAGGATGCCGAAAACGACAGGAATCATATTAGGTCCTTGGAAGAAAAGATTGAGAAATTGACCCTAAAAACTAATTAGGTTATTGGACGCCAGACTACACTGGAGACCGAGTTTAATGACTTTCGTCATCACGTTCACCAGCTGCAAGGACGGATTTTCGCATTGGAGGAAGTGGTGATTGGGCTGCAGAATCAGCTCAATCCTGAGCCAGAGATGGAGGAGGAAGAGGACGAGGATCCTGAAGAGCTCGTTGATATTGAGGACGAGGAGCCCGAGGAGGTCGTGGAGAACCCTCCACTGCCTCTTGACACCGATGAGGAGATCGAGGCCGACCGCAGGATGCTCGGCTACTCTCTTGATTATCTGCTCTAGGCCATGGCATGCGACTTCTGTTGGATGGACCTTTCATTGCTTACCTTTATTAGTAATTCATTTCCGTACTTTGCATATTAGTATTACCACATCTTGCTCATCCTATCGTTACCACATTTTACGTAGTGGTAACCTAGTGCTATATATTGATGTAGTTCCTTGTTATCAAGTCGTTATTTTCTAATGGAATTTAGTACTTATCTTACCCTTTTCCCTTTTCGGTGTTCTTTCGCGCTTAGAGCTTATCAGATAGAAATTCTAATCATAATCTAACTTGACTATTAATCTACATTTAACTTCGAAACTTACCTCTGCATGCTTGATTATCAGAATGTCGCCGAGGGGAAGACCCAGGATGGAGATTCCAGTCAACAAGAATGCTTACATTCCCGCTGGGGCGAATCCGCCAAATCCTGGTGGGCAAGCTAACCCTGCCCCTAATGCTTTAAATGAGCGACTTAGGACGGTTGAGCGGGTCCTCATCGCTTTGGGGAATGCTGAAGTAAATCGAGCACAGGCAGCAGTGCCACCTCCGGCAGCCCGAATAAATTACTTAGCGATGTTAAACCCCTACCAGCCGCCCCATTATGAAGGACAGGAGGATCATGCAAATCTAGAAGACTGGATCAGGACATTTTATAAGCTTTTGAACGCCGTCAGATGTCTCAAGAACGAGAAAGTGGGAGTGGCGACGTACTACTTAAGTGGGGAAGCGGATGAGTGGTGGCTGAACCACCAAGGAGGGCTGGCTGATGGCGAGCACGCCTATTTTTGGGAAGAATTCACGGAGATGTTGAGAGAGAGATTCTACCCCCTTAGCACGAAAGCTGCTAAATATGAAGAGTTCATCAACCTTCGTCAGGGCACCCAGAAGGTACAGGAATATCACACGAAGTTCAAGGTGCTAGTCCGTTTTGCTCAAAGACTTGTGCCGACTGATGCTGACAAGGCCCAGAAGTTTAAATGGGGTTGAATCTCAGTATCACGAAAATATTGGTGGGAGGACATCATACTACTCTGCAAGTTGTGTATGACTGAGCGGTGGCAATCGCTCGTGTACAACAACTGAAAAGAAAGAACCAGGGAGACTCGAGTAAGGGCTCGAACAACTTTGAAAAGAGGAACCGGAACAGCAGTAATGGAAATAACTTCAGGAGGGGTAATGACCAGGGAAGAAATGATGGTCAGAGGAGGTCAGAGAACAGAGAATTAAATCAAGGAGGCAACGAGAACAGAAGACCGGAAAATCAAGGCGCCTTCATACCCAAGTGCCCACGATGCAATATTCCGCACTTGGTGCGAGAATGTCCAAAACCTGGGCATTGTTACCGATGTGGCCGAGAAGGATATATGAAAAAGGAATGCTGGACAAGGGAGGACCGTATAGAGAAGAGGTCGGATCTGCTGAACCGACCTTGGGGAAATAGACCAGCTGGGGCGAACCAGCGGAACAATCAAGGTCAGAGGTTTCCTTAGGCACAGAGGCCACCTCAAAATCAAAACCAGCACGGGAACCAAGGTGGAGCAGTAGGACGCTTTCATGTGATCAATCAGGCGGACTTGGCTACTCAAGGAGAAGTGCTCACAGGTACGTTCACTGTATTAAGCGTACCAATAAAGGTTTTATTTGATTCAGGCGCAAGTTGCTATTTGATTTCTATGAGAATTCTATATGCGTTAGATCTACCAGCGCCGAATAACATTAACATAGGAATCCAATTACCATCGGGTAATGTAGTATCGTGCTCTAAACGATACGACGGGATCCCGATAGTAATTAAAAATACCGAATTCTTTGCGAATCTCATAGAATTTGACCTTAGAGACTTCGACATCATCTTGGGAATGTACTGGCTCCATTATGGAACCGTGGTAGAAATGGTGAATGCCATGTCAATTGAACCTACCGTGTTTGATGAGATTCGAACAGCTCAACCAGACGATGAGAACCTTCAGAGAATCAAAGAGAAAATTGGTGAAGGAAAAGCGGTAGGATTCACGGTACACGACGACGGGAGTATCCGCTTTAAGGGAAGATGGTGCGTTCCTCACAAGTGCGATGACTTGAAGCGGAAGTTGATGGAAGAAGGCCACAGTACACCTTATTCAGTGCACCCTGGAGGTGATAAGCTGTATAAAGATCTGAAGAAGATCTATTGGTGGCCAAGGATGAAACAAGATGTTGCTGACTTCGTGGCTAAGTGCCTAACTTTCCAGAAAGTGAAAGCAGTGCGGCAAAAGCCACTATGGTTAGTAAAGCCACTAGAGATCCCAAACTGGAAATGGGACAGCATCTCTATGGACTTTGTCTCGGGGTTACCAAGATCTCCTCGAGGCATGAACAAAATTTTGGTGATAGTCGATCGGTTGACGAAGACCGCAATCTTCATACCAATGAAGGATAATTGGTCGATGGATCAACTAGCCAAGGCGTACATCGAGAATGTGGCCCGAAGGCACGGAGTGCCTCACGACATCATCTCAGACCGAGACAGCAGATTTGTCTCGAACTTCTGGACCAAATTGCAAGAAGCCTTGGGAACCCAAATTAAGATTAGTACGGCTTTTCATCCGATGACTGATGGTCAAACTGAGCGAACAATTCAAACGCTCGAGGACATGCTTAGAGCGTGTGTACTTGAATTCAAGGGAAGTTGGGAGAACCACTTGCCACTATTTGAATTCTCGTATAAAAACAGTTACCATGCTAGTATTGGCATGGCACCGTTTGAAGCTCTTTACGGACGCAACTGCCGCAGTCCGTTATGCTGGGCAAAGGATGATGATTCTGTGGTTATTGGACCTCAGCTCATTGAAGATATGAGCAGACAATTCAAGGTGGTTCAACAGAAGATGAAGGCCACGCAAGACAGGCAAAAGAGCTATGCCGACACGAGACGGCAAGAGTTGGAATTCCATGTGGGAGACAAGGTTATGCTAAAGGTGTCACCGATGAAGGAGGTGATGCGATTTGGCAAACGAGGAAAGCTAAGTCCTCGCTATATAGGTCCATATGAGATTTTAGACCGTGTGGGTACCTTGGCATACCGTTTGGCTCTTCCACCGGAATTGTTGCGAGTGCACAATGTGTTTCACGTTTCTCAATTAAAGCAATATGTGCACGATCCGACTCACGTCTTGCAACCCGATGTGATCGAACTGGACGATGATCTGACATATGAGGAGTATCCGATCGAGATACTTGATGTCAAAGAAAGGGTTTACGAGGAACAAGACCGTGAGAATGGTGAAGATTCTATGGTCCAATCATGGCACCGAGGAAGCGACATGGAAATTAGAAGCGGATATGAAGCAGCGATATCCCAAATTTTTCCGAAGCGACTCGTGAGCAGTTATGGGGACATAACTGAGTCCTAAGGGGGAGAAGATGTGACACCCCTCACAGAGTCATCACACGTCGAGGTAAGAATTTAATTTTCAAGCCTCAATAAATTCTGCGTACCAATTATCTGCATCGTTTATCTTTCCGAAGTGCGACCCAACTTCGAGGACGAAGTTGATTTCTAAGGAGGGTAGACTGTAATACCCGAGAAATCGACATCGAGTTTTAAATCCGAAAATCAGAAAATTGGATTTAATTATCGAAACCGAAATAATTCCGAGAGAGCGGAATTAAATATTTTCAGACGATAGCAACTGAGATTTATCGAATTATCCCAAAGATCTCGGATAATTCCATATTGTGATTTTTAGAAATAAAAATCATAATAATTATTTAAAAAAATGAAAAAAATCGCGCTCAGGCGGCCGCGCGGTGGCGCATCATGCGCGCACCGGCGGCGGCAGCCGGCGGTTCCAAACGATTCACACATTTTTGGTTCATTTTTCGAGGCTTTGTGATTGCAATCGACTTGCAATTAGTTCTCAGACCATTAGGGATGTATTTGGACGGATTATTGATGAATCCTAAGGATTGGGAGTCCACATTATGTGTAGAAAATGATCCAATGGATGAGAGAGTAGTCTTTATGCATTTAAGTGTTGGAGAGGGGATGTTTTGGGATTTGGTGGAGTCTATTTCGGGAAGTGATGGTGTTTAACACCTCCCATCTTCCCTAGGACCATGAAGGCCCCCTTAGAACCTTATCACAACCTAAATAATTCCCTAGCAACCCCAAAAACCCACCCCAAACCATCAATCCGAAAATCAGATTCCATTGGAGAGTTGGTGAGAAAGTGTGGGTTCTTCTTCTTGTTCCAGAGGCCTTGGACGAATTGGAAGGTTTCAATCCCTTCTACCATGATTAGGTAAGATCACTAATCCAATTCCATGGCCTTATATTCGGATTTCAAGCCCTAACATCAAGTGTTCTTCCTACAACCCCCACAATAGGATCAATCAGTTGGAGCGGTGTTCGTGGGACTGATCCGGTCGAGTTAGGGGACACAACCAAGGAGAATTTCGATCCTAGTCTCATCTCAAGTAAGTTAGTATTGTGCACGTCAATTTTTAGAGGTTTTGGTTGAGATCCCATCGAGCTCTGGTCCAATCTCCTTCCATTGGTAAAACTGTCAATTAGGGTTTTCAATCGAATAGTTTCTGTTGTTTTGCGATTTTGACTTAGATCCATGCGTTTTTGGGAAACCTTTTCTAAACAAAAAATGTTCCTAACATTTTAATTATGCTCTTTGAAAATTCTCAGAATTTTTGAACCTGTTTTGAACCCCGAAAACAGATCTGGTATTTGGTTTTAAGATGCTGCCAGTTTTGTTGTTTCATTGTAATCCGATTTTGTTGCTCGATTTAATCCTTCCTATGATAGTTATTCGTGATTAATGTCTTCATATTTGTTCCATTTTGTGTCTAGATCATCCCTGTAAAAGGTTATAAATTTTGGAGCATGTTAGAAATTGATATGAATTTTTGAATGCATTGTGGTCGAGTTTGCTGAGATCTGTAGAATCCTTAGAACAGTAGTTTCTGACATCAATTTTTATAGGTCATTTAGAGTCCGAATTTGAAGATGCTTATTTCTAAGAAAAATATTCATTTGGTGTGTTCTAGCTTTTGTAAAAATTTCAGAATTTTTGAAAAAGATTTACTACATTTCCAAATGCGATTTTGAAAACTGCCACAGTACTACTTTTGTCGGTAAATTCGATCTTGCGTATTTTTGATGAATTAATGGTAGAATGTTACTCGTTTTTGAAATGTATGAATTCTGGAAATGTGGTGATATTATGTAATGTTAAAAATGTGGTTTTGAAACTTTGTAAGTTTTGATCGAGTGGGATGCCCAATGTTTAGAGGGTAAGTGCACTTGGTGGAGCTCATTGGGCCGCCCCCTCTTGTAAAGCCAAAACGGTGATTATGATTATTATGGTTTCGTGATTGTAAGAGTCTATACTCCTAGGTGTATCCGTATGGGTTATCTAGGGCTCCGGAGCGGTCTGTATAGGGTCACTGCTTTCACATCCCTCGTGGGAACGAGTCCCAGAGGTGGGTTGATTCCAAGGGTACGTCACTAAAATCATTATTATGAAATGGAGTCCTTGTGGGTGTTAATCCCAAAGGATATGGGTGGTGTCCTCGATCAAAATGAATATTGTTAAATTATTCATGTGGCAAGTGTTAGAGACGTCGGCATATTATTTTAAATCGTCCTTCCTTTTAAATTAAAAATCCAATCTTTTAATTACTCTTCTAGAAACTTTAAAATTCGTTGTGCTATATATTAACTTACACAGTACCTTTTGTACTGATAAGTTGTTGTTTTCCATTTTTCCTCAGATTTCGCAGGGTGAGCTTTGCACGTTGGGATGGGGATTTCTACAAATGAAGACTTGTCGCACTTCAAACTTATTTATTTACTGCTTTAAAGACTTTGGACTCGGACTATGGTTTTGGCCGTTTGTTTTGGCCCTTGTTTTGCTTCCGCACTATTTTTTTATACTTCATGCATGATATACTCTGATTTTAACTTAGGGCAATATTGAATGGTTTCTAATTATTTTAAAGTAATGATGCAACTTAGCCGTAGCATCTTTTTAGATAAGCTCAATTTGGATTGCGTCTTATCTAGAAAGGTGTGGCGGTAGCGTCCCGGCCTGGGTGATGAAATCCGGGGTGTTACAGTTACAATCCCATAAATTAACTATGATCATAATTTATAAATTAATCATAATATATTTAGACGGGATGTTACAATCCCTGCCTCTTAGAATCTTTCGTCCCCGAATTACATAAGGGTAAGGATCACTAAGTTATCTCCATTGAATTGAGGTGGGATCCAATGTTGAACATTCCTACACACTTCTGTTGGTTCCTTAGAAATTCTCTGTAATACCCGAGAATTTTCCAACATAAAATAAAATAATAATTAAATAAATAAAACAATAAATACGAATTTTCCAGACCGATTTAGATCTTTGGCCGAACATGAAAGTTGTAGCTAAATGTCTTAAGATGGTCTCTGTAAGAGTTCATCAAATTTGGAATTGATTTGCTATGGTAGATTTCAATATCTTTAAACTGTGACATACGAAAGTCGGACAGATTTGTGGTTCTGTGGAAATTGGTGTTTTTGACCTATTTCGGTAACTCGGATTAAAAAAGTTAAAACACGAAAGTTGTTTATCTCGATGTTTCTGAGTCAGTGGTGAAATTTCAGAATTTGTGGAATTAAACTCGATTTTTACTGAATTTTGGAGTAAACTGTGGTTGACCGAGTCAAATCTTGAAATATTGTTGAAACGATGAAACTAGCCTCTAAGGTTTAAACGAGTAGAAGACTCTTTGAAATAATGATATGAAATATGGAAATTAGGAAATCCCCTTTCCGAACTTGATCGTTAAAATTAGGGGGTGAGTGCTCTGCAGGGTGCCCTCCTAACAATTCACTTCGTGCCTATATGGACGATGGTGACCCCGCGCGAAATATTTGAGATATGTTGCCAAAACGGCATGAGATATATGGCCTACACTCTCGTGAATATCCTTATGGGTTTCTCGAGACTCCGGAGTGGTACTGGGTATGGCAGATACGGCTGCGGCCGCCGGTTTCCGGCTAAATTGACGAGATTGCGATGCAATCGTGAAATACTTGCTATATTATCTTGGGAGTAATGGGGATAGTTAAATATTTTTAAATTGTTGTTCTTTAAATTATTAAATGCTTTATTTAAATTACTTATGGCTTCATCTAAATTATTTATGTATATTATCATGCTTTTATGAAATATTAAATTGATGGCTTTTAAACCCTACGATCATGCATGTGTTAACTTACTCAGCAAGTTGTGCTGACCAAACCATTCTATTTTCCGTTTTCCTTACAGAGTATGTGGAATGATCATGAGTACGTTCATGCATGGGGGAACCTTATTTTTGGCAAACTTTATTATTTAAATTCTTGCATTAGACATTAGAATAAACGGGCCTGTTTAACCCGTGTTTTGACCATGTTGGTCGTATTTCTATTTCCGCTGCAATATTATACTTAAATACTTTTTCCGCTGCGCTATAATAATATTATTTTCGAGATTATATTGTATGGGCTGTTTGCAAATGTTTTCAAAGTTTTTAAATACTGAAATACCTAGCCTTGCATCTCTTTAGTAAGCCGGAGAAACCGTGTCTTACTAGAGAGGTGTGGCGGTGACATCCCGACCTGGGTGACCAAAAACCGGGGTGTTACAAGTTGGTATCAGAGCCCGGCTATTTTTAAACTATTATTTTTAAACCCTTATTATTTTTAAACTATTATTAATATTTTGACTATTATTTTAAATTTTAAAGTATTATTTCCATGGAAAATTCTTATTTTTAAAACCCATGGAAAATATATATATATATATATATATAGTGCATTAAATTATTTTTGGGGGGAATCATCATTTGCATTTGCATATTGCATCTCTTCTATGAACTTAGAATCTTGGCGAATTCGAACTTAGAATCTTGGCGAATTTGAACTTAGAATCTTGGCGAATTCGAACTTAGAATCTTGGCGAAATTGAACTTAGAATCTTGGCGAATATTAACTTAGATCTTTTGCTTGCGCTAGATGGCTAGTCAAGATATGATGCAGTTGATGATCAAAATGATGAACGTTCACCTTGATTCCCAACAAACCATAGAGCAAATGAAATACCGTATGGCTCAATTGGAGGCCAATTTGCAACACATGGGCAACTTGAGAGAGGCGGATCACCACCGCATAAACCAACTCGAACGCCAAGTCCAAACCCTCACTACACAAAACCTAATACTAAAGGAGCACATCGATGCCCATGGGCAAGACTTGAACACTATCTTTGACGATCTACTGCCGCCAAGTTCGGAGGAGGAAGACCCGGAGGAGGATCCCGCTACCCCACCAGGGGATGTCTTGAGACGCTAGGAATTCTACTTATAGTAGATACTATTTTGCTAGGAAAATATTTCTACTTTTGTACTAAAATTTTGTTTAAGGAAATAAAATGCCCGCTTTATTTATAATAAATCGAATAAAAAATAACCCTGGACAGACCTGTCCGTACAAAAAAAAAAATCGAAGTAAAATAAAACAAATTAAAATAAAACCCCGAAGCGTACGGCGCTTCTTAGTTCGAACGAGCACCACGTGCTAAATTACAAAACACATATACATTTATAGAAATTGCTTAGACTATAAATTCACAAGTCCTAATCCACCCTATTTGTACCAGAATGGCATCCAGAGGAAGAGGAAGAGGAAGAACTCAACCCGCTCCTCAAACCACCACTGAGACACCTACCGAAATACCTCCAAATGTCACGGAACCGGCCCAACCTGTAGAGGAACAACCCCAAGGTGCGCAGGACGCCCCCACACCGAACAATGTGGGCGATCGTCTTCGGATGATAGAGGAAGTTTTGATTGCGCTAGGGAACGCGCAAGTTAACCAAGGCCAAGCTGCGGCGGTACCTCCACCCCAAGCTCGCCCTAACTATCTGGCTATGGTGAATCCCTACCAGCCACCCCACTATGCTGGTGAGGAGGATCCAGCCAAACTAGAAGAATGGATCTGGACCTTCGACAAACTGCTGGGAGCAGTCAAATGTCCGGAAGGAGAAAGGGTGCATGTCGCTTCGTACTACTTGGGAGGCGAAGCTGACGACTAGTGGCAGGCGACTCAAGCTAAGCTGACTGAAGATGACGAGCCCTACTCGTGGATGGAGATGATGGAACTACTCAGGGATCGATTCTATCCCTTGAGTACTAAAGCCGCCATGTACGAAGAATTCCTGTCACTGAAGCAAGGAGGCCAAACCGTACAAGAGTACTACACACGATTCAAGGAGCTAGTGAGATTTGCACCGAGACTCGTACCCACGGATGCGGAGAAAGCACAGAAGTTCGAGATGGGACTGAACCTGTCTGTTCGCGAGGTGATCGCGGGGGTACACTACCCCGATTTGCAAGCTGTGTATGATCGCGCTGTGGCGGTAGCGCGTGTGCAACAACTGAAGAGAAGGGTGAGTGGGGAGTCCAGCAGGGGTCCCCAAGATAAGAGAAACCGGGACTCGAGAAGCGAGAACAACACTGGAAGGAACGAACAGCGGAGAGGGCCGAATAGGCCCCAACAAAACAACAATGGGAGGAGGTTCAACCAGGAAGATCCGGTACCACCCTGCCCAAGATGTGGACGACGCCATCTGGCGAGGGGATGCCCGCAACAGGGTGCCTGCTACCGATGTGGTCGAATGGGTCATGTTCGACGGGATTGCCGAACCAGGGTCGAGAACATAACGAGAAGGGACGATTTGGTCACGGGGCAAGAACAACCTCAAAATCAAAACGGGCGGAACGGAAATAACCAGGGGTACAGACCCCCTCAAAATAGGCCGCAGAACCAGAATCTGAACCAACGACCTCCGCCCCCTCAAAATCAAAACCAACAACAAAATCAGCAGCCGAATGCGAACCAGCAGGGCAATCAGGGACGCCCTATGGGGAGGCTTAACGTGGTTAATCAAGCGGACGTGCCTGCTCAAGGAGAAGTGATGGCAGGTACATTTCATACTTTGAATACGCCCCTTAGAATTCTATTTGATTCTGGAGCTAGTTGCTCAATTATAGCATCAAGGATTGCCTGAGTTAGATCAACCTAAGTGCGAGATAATTAGCTTAGGAATTCAATTGCCTTCTGGAGAAGTAGTATCTTGCTCTAAACGATATAAAGGAATTCCTATAGTGATAAAGAACGTAGAATTCTTCGCGAACTTAGTAGAATTTAACTTAAGAGACTTTGACATCATACTGGGGATGGATTGGTTATCCCAGTATAAGGCGGTGATCGAATGCCAAAAGCAAAAGATCACCTTGTCAAAAAGTAGAGGTAAGAGAGTTATCTTTTACTCTCAGCCCCCTAAGAAAAGTAACAAAATCGTTAGTGCACTTAAACTAAGTAACTTGATGCGTAAGGGGTATGAACTATATGCGTGCTACGTGCACAACCTTGAGGCGGAAGAGAACAAGGTTGATAGGATACAAGTGGTAAGAGAATACCCGGATGTGTTTCCTGAAGACATCCCGGGAATGCCACCTGAGAGAGATCTTGAGTTCACTATAGATCTCATTCCGGGCACAGAGCCTGTCTCAAAAGCTCCGTACCGGATGGCACCACTGGAAATGAAGGAGTTAAAAGACCAACTCGAGGAGCTGTTAGGAAAAGGATACATAAGGCCGAGTACTTCCCCCTGGGGAGCACCGGTTTTATTCGTTAAGAAGAAAGACGGAGGACTACGTCTTTGCATAGATTACCGAGGACTAAACCAAGTGACCATTAAGAATAAATACCCTCTTCCGAGAATAGAGGATCTATTTGATCAACTGAAGGGAGCTTCAGTATTCTCGAAGATTGACTTACGATCTGGGTATCATCAGTTGAGAATTGCCGAGAAAGACATTCCGAAGACGGCGTTTCGAACTCGATATGGTCACTACGAGTTCACGATGTTATCCTTTGGATTAACAAATGCTCCGGCAATGTTCATGAACCTCATGAACAATGTATTTCGAGAGCTGTTAGATCAGTGCGTAGTGGTGTTCATTGATGACATCCTGATCTACTCGAAAAACGAGGAGGAGCATGCCCAGCACTTGCACCAAGTGTTAGGGACCTTGCGAAAGAACCAACTATACGGCAAACTGTCCAAATGCGATTTTTGATTGAAGGAGGTAGCATTTCTTGGACATATAGTATCCGCTGATGGAGTTTCAGTGGATCCGGCAAAAGTCTCTGCCGTAACTGAATGGGCAACTCCCAAGAGCCAAACCGAGATAAGGAGTTTCCTTGGCTTAGCCGGGTACTATAGACGGTTCGTGAAGGATTTTTCGAAAATCGCACGACCTTTAACCCAGCTACTTAAGAAGGGAGTAAAATATGTGTGGACAGAGGCTTGTGAGACAGCGTTTCAAGAGCTGAAGAAACGACTCACAACCACACCCGTATTAACACTACCATCAGAGAATGGTGACTTCGAAGTTTACAGCGATGCTTCGAAGGAAGGTTTAGGTTGTGTTTTGATGCAAGACTTGAGAGTCGTAGCGTACGCATCACGCCAACTAAAACCTCACGAGGAGAATTATCCGACACATGACCTGGAGTTGGCAGCGGTCGTTTTCGCTTTAAAGATATGGAGACATTATCTTTATGGGCGGAAGTGTCGAATGTTCACCGACCACAAGAGCTTGAAATATATATTCACTCAGAAGGAGTTGAATTTGAGACAGCGAAGGTGGTTGGAACTTATTAAAGACTACGATTTAGAGATAGCATACCACGAGGGGAAGGCGAATGTGGTAGCCGATGCCCTAAGTCGGAAAACCCAACACGTGACAAACTCGTTGGTAATTCCGCCGGCATTGTACATGGAGTTAGCAAGATTGGAGTTAGAACTTGTGCATCCTGGCACAGTGAGTGAAACGATCAATGCCATGGTCGTAGAAACTCCAATATTGGACGAGATTCGACTCGCTCAACCGGGCGACGCGAAATTGGAGAAGATAAGGGGATATATTGCCGAAGGAAGGGCAATAGGATTTGCTGTCCACGAGGATGGAAGCATCCGTTTTAAAGGGAGATGGTGTGTGCCCCTTAAATGTGCCGAGTTGAAACAAAAGTTGATGGAAGAAGGGCACAACACGCCATATTCCGTACATCCCGGAGGTGACAAGCTATACAAAGATCTGAAGAAGATCTATTGGTGGCCGGGAATGAAGAAGGAAGTGGTAAATTTCATGGCGAAATGTCTCACCTGCCAAAAGGTTAAGGCAGTGCGACATAAACCCTTAGGACTGATGCAACCACTAGAGATTCTAAGTTGGAAGTGGGATAGCATCTCAATGGACTTTGTCTCGGGATTACCCCGATCACCTAAAGGCATGAACAAGATTTGGGTGATTGTGGATAGGCTAACGAAGACATCCATATTTATCCCAATGAAGGACACGTGGACTATGGACCAATTGGCCCGAGCCTACATTGATAATGTGGTACGACGACATGGAGTACCACATGACATCATTTCCGATAGAGACAGTAGATTTGTCTCTCACTTTTGGACGGAGTTACAAAAAGCTCTCGGTACTCAAATCAAAATGAGCACCGCATTCCACCCAATGACGGATGGCCAAACCGAGATAACAATCTAAACACTAGAAGACATGCTGAGAGCATGTGTGTGGAATTTAAGGGAAATTGGGAATCCCATTTACCCTTAATCGAATTCTCTTATAATAATAGCTACCATGCTAGCATTGGCATGGCACCTTTCGAAGCGTTGTATGGACGAAAGTGTCGAAGCCCGTTGAGCTCGAAAGAAAACGATAAGTCAGTGGTAGAGGGACCACAACTTATCGAAGACATGGCTCAACAAATCAAAGTGATTCAAGGAAAAATGAAAGCCGCACAAGACCGTCAAAAGAGTTATGCCGACGTGAGACGACGAGACCTAGAATTCCAAGTGGGAGATAGGGTCATGCTAAAGATATCACCCATGAAGGGGGTGATGCGCTTTGGCAAGCGAGGGAAGTTGAGTCCTCGATACATAGGACCTTACGAAATTCTAGAACGAGTCGGAACTCTAGCCTACCGATTGGCTTTACCGCCACAATTAGATCGAGTTCATAATGTCTTCCATGTCTCACAACTAAAGAAGTATGTGCCGGACCCGACACATGTACTTCAACCGGAGATAATCGAGCTCGATGAAGATTTGACTTATGAAGAAGTCCCAGTGCGTATTCTCGACACTAAGGAAAGAGTAACGAGGAATAAAACCGTCAAGATGATCAAGGTTCTTTGGTCAAACCACGAAAGTGAGACGGTAACTTGGGAAGTAGAATCCGATATGAGAGAACGCTACCCGACATTGTTCCAAACCGACACCGACACAGTTATGGGGACATAACTGCAATCTTAAGGGGGAGAGGATGTCATACCACCTATTTTTCGTGCATCTTTGTGAACTTTTGAACTACGTTATGGCTTGATCCCTTCACAGGGTACGTAGGCAGCTTAGAAGTTTTAATTCTAAGTTCAGTCACAAAATAACAAACCAAACAAAAGACCTTAGCACGAGAAAGGCCGTAACACAACTTCGAGGACGAAGTTGATTCTTAAGGAGGGTAGACTGTAATACCCGAGAATTTTCCAACATAAAATAAAACAATAATTAAATAAATAAAACAATAAATACAATAAATACCATAAATAAATAAATCCAGCAAATAAATAAATAAATAAAGATAAGGAAATGAGAATTGAGATTTTTACTTAAAAAGAAATTAAATGAATTTAATTAAATAAGAGGAATTATTAAAGGTAAATAAATTGTACACCGAAACCCGACACCAATGAACTCGAGAATTCGAGTCCAACATCCAATTAGACCCGAATAGAAATTTAGAGAGAAAGTAGAAACCCGGAGATACCCCGGAACTCAGAATTCGGGAGCATAGAGGGATAGAAATCCGAAAGAGATGAGGAAAAGCACGACGGATCGTACGACCCGCCCGGACCAAAGTCCAGGCGAAGTCGGCGCGATGGCCGCGCGGTCAATAGGCATTGGGCGCGCCACGGCCGCGCCACCCCACAGATTTGGTTGTTGCGTGAATCTCTCGCCCGAACGCGGATTTTTCGACTTTCGGTTGAACGTCTTTCGACTCAAAACCCTTAGGGTCAGATCTTGGACGCCCTAGGTCTTAGCTATCTATAAATAAGCTCCCTTGGAAGCCCCGAACACTTTTACAAAACCCTACAACTCTCTACACATTCGAAACCCTAAATCCGGAGTCGTCGGAGGCACGAAACCAAGGCTTGGACTGTTGGACGAAAATTTCAAGACCTCCAGCGTTGTGGTAGGTCCCGATCCAATCCATGTTCAATATATGATTCGAAAACGAATCCTAATCTTCTCCTTTTCCCTTCTACACCTCGAATTGGATCTAGATCGTAGAACCCGACGAACGGAGAGGAGAAACGGTGGACTGGAAGCCACGCCTTCGAAATAGACGACCCCGGATGATGATTAATCTGTAAGTTAACCTTACATGGTTTTGTGAGGAATTAAAACGTTCGAAACTAAAAGATTTAACAAGGGATCGTAAATCTGCCAATGTATGTTTTTACCGGCGCAACAGTTTTGTCGAATTTTTCCGAACCTTAAAATGACTTCAAACGGAAAACCTTAAAACACGAAAAACGTTTCTAAGGCTTAGATCTATCTACTGTAAAATTTTCAGAATTTTTAGAGATGATTTGATATGTGAAAACCAACCGAAACCGAACTGCTTGAAACTAGATCTTGAAATTCTTGACAGAACTTAGGTCCGATCTTGATCACGTTTTTGACATAGGTTCCAGCCGATTTAGATCTTTGTCCGAACATAAAAGTTGTAGCTAATTGTCTTAAGATGGTCTCTGTAGAATTTCATCAAATTTGGAATTGATTTGCTATGGTAGATTTCAATATCTTTAAACTGTGACATACGAAATTCGGACAAATTTGTGGTTCTGTGGAAATTGGTGTTTTTGACCTATTTCGGTAACTTGGATTGAAAAAGTTAAAACACGAAAGTTGTTCATCTTAATGTTTCTGAGTCAATGGTGAAATTTCAGAATTTTTGGAATTAAACTCGATTTTTACTGAATTTTGGAGTAAACTGTGGTTGACCAAGTCAAATCTTGAAATATTGTTGAAACGATGAAACTAGCCTCTAAGGTTTAAACGAGTAGAAGACTCTTTGAAATAATGATATGAAATCTGGAAATTAGGAAATCCCCTTTACGAACTTGATCGTTAAAATTAGGGGGTGAGTGCTCTGCAGGATGCCCTCCTAACAATTCACTTCGTGCCTATATGGACGATGGTGACCCCGCGCGAAATATTTGAGATATGTTGCTAAAACGGGATGAGATATATGGCTTACACTCTCGTGAATATCCTTATGGGTTTCTCGAGGCTCCGGAGTGGTACTGGGTATGGCAGATACGGCTGCGACCGCCGGTTTCCGGCTAAATTGACGAGATTGCGATGCAATCGTGAAATACTTGCTATATTATCTTGGGAGTAATAGGGATAGTTAAATATTTTTAAATTGTTGTTTTTTAAATTATTAAATGCTTTATTTAAATTACTTATGGCTTCATCTAAATTATTTATGGATATTATCATGCTTTTATGAAATATTAAATTGATGGCTTTTAAACCCTACGATCATGCATGTGTTAACTTACTCAGCAAGTTGTGCTGACCAAACCATTCTATTTTCCTTTTTCCTTACAGAGTATGTGGAATGATCATGAGTACGTTCATGCATGGGGGAACCTTATTTTTGGCAAACTTTATTATTTAAATTCTTGCATTAGACATTAGAATAAACGGGCCTGTTTAACCCGTGTTTTGACTATGTTGGTCGTATTTCTATTTCCGTTGCAATATTATACTTAAATACTTTTTCCGCTGCGCTATAATATTATTATTTTCGAGATTATATTGTATGGGCTGTTTGCAAATGTTTTCAAAGCTTTTAAATATTGAAATACCTAGTCTTGCATCTCTTTAGTAAGCCGGAGAAACCGTGTCTTACTAGAGAGGTGTGGAGGTGACATCCCGACCTGGGTGACCAAAAACCGGGGTGTTACATTCTCGCTTCGGGATAAACCCGCATCACAAAATGAACGAACAATCTCCAATACAAGGTACAAGGCGAAATCGAATTTCCAAGAGTATGGTAAATTCATAATTATATCGAGAGCCAAAATCTTCCGAAACAGGGGAAAGAAATGCGAAACAACTAAAATCATTGTTTGCGGAAATAAGGATACCGAGGCGAGATTCATTTTATAATGGAACAAATATAATTAACTAAGTGAACCAATGATGAGATGACTCAGATTAGTAGAAGAAATGACACTGACTGATAGAGACTCCAAATCATCATAGGGTAATAAATAAGTAGAAAGCAGGAGGAACTAACAGAACGCCCGGTGACCAACGACTCTACTTCGGGTAGAAATGAAATAGTAGTATAATTTAAGAATGGTGGATAATAAATGAAAGGAAAAAGCTAACTCAAACTCAACAGGTATTGGAGAAACTTCCAGAAAATGTAAGGAAGTCAGTGAAAGTATTATCATTTAATTCGGAGAACGATAGAGGAGCTTGAAAATTTTAAATAAATGTAGTTACACAAATCAGTGTAGATGACGGGTAATTCGGACCATTTGAAGTGTTGAAAATGTGGAATAATATCAATGCTGAAAGAGTATTAACGAGAACCAGTGGGATGGCCTCATGAGTGATTTGATAGTACAAGACACAAACAAGACAGTTTAACTCAGAGAAAAGAACCGGTACTAAATCTACACAGTAGAATCTGCAAATGAGGCAAGGAAAAACAATAGAGGAATTCATTTTCTCATAATACAGAAAATGAAAGGAAAAAAAGAGAGATAATCTGTAATTAATAAATAAATAATTATATCGTTGGGATATAAAGTTGTCTGAGACGTTATTGACAATGGATCATCATCAACTATCTGCATTGTATGGGGTGCGCGTCCTATTGATCAGTACCTGCAATTTGCCTCAAAGATTGGCTCCAACATATCACAATGCAATAAGGGCATGTTTGGTTGGATGTATTGGGCTGTATTGGGTTGTATTGTATTATTTTTATACATAGGAATAATACATATCAGTGTTTGGCTGTGCTTTGGGACATATACATGCATTATTTTAATGAGGCCAAAGGTGTATAATTCAATACAGGGGTGGGATGCGGGTTTAGACTATATTCATTCTTGTTCGCATCTCTTTTCAGTTTCTACGCATTCTTCTCCACTCGCAGTCGAGAACACACACACGACTCGCCCCCTTCCCAAAATCCCGTCGACACAGCGGCGGCGAGTGGCTACAGCATCGGGCGGCGGCTCAGGTTTGTTTCAGTTTTCCTAAACTTTGTCTTTCTTCCTTTTTAATCTTTACTTATCGGAATTGGTTTTCGGGTTTTCTCCCAAATTTTCCCCTGTCAATCACAGAAGAAACAAATGGGCAAATTAAAAAAAAAATCTTTCTCTTCATTTTCCCAAATCTTGCCAGTGGCCCTTCCACTCCGTTGGACAACGATGAATGCACTCACAACTCTATGCGATTTTCATTTTATGTTAATCCTTGGTTATTTTCGTTTGATTTTGTAAGGAATTGAGTTCGTGGCTAATTCTCAGTTACAATTTCGTTGCTAATTGGATAAAACTGCTGAATCTAAAGGTGGACAGGATAAGGATAGAATTAAAGTTCAAGCTATGGAGGGAATGGTTTTGATGGATCTGATGTTATGAGAATTACCTTAATACATCTATGAGTGAACTTAAATTGGCATATAGGGTTTACATGAATCTAACAGATCATTTTAAGCAAATGGTTGTAAGCAGAACAATACTTGTTGTAATGGCAAGATTTTAACTGTCTTTTGGGTTATCAGTAAAGTATGAAGGTCAATTATTTTTCTCCATATTAGATCAATAAGGTATATAGGATGTTGGGATTAGATCAAGAAGATCCCAATCAGGATCTAAGCACTTCGAAAAGATGCACATGAAATATCCCAACATATAGTTTTGGCTCTATTATGACTGCCCACCACATAGGATAGGATTACAACCTTTTTTTTAATTACATCTACATTTTAAATCTCCAAAAATTTTCACTTTGTTATCTGAACTATAGAGTGAGCATTTAGTATAACAAATATGCTACAATATTTGCACTTGCTCACATGGATGAATATGTCCATAATTGGCCCACGTTTTACTATCTTAGTTTACCCATAATTTGGTCTTGTAACTTGACTATTTGCTTCAATGCTTTTTATGCTTCTTGGTTCTGATTTCTGAATTAACTTAAAGTGGGCTAACAAATGTTGCATTCTGAGTAATATCCATTGTTATTCCTTGAACTTAGGCTGCAAAGTGTTTTATGTTAGGGTTCGACAAATTATTGTTCATTATGATCGTAGGTGAATGTTATTCTAAATAGGAGATATTGTTCATTATCATTAATTTTGACTATGATATTGTTGCATATTTTGTATATTTCAGGGAATAGAACAAGGAGGTGCAAGTCAAGGAGCAGCTAGAAGTAGCAATTCCAGGGTGTGGTTTGAAGGCAAGTCCACAAATTGATTCAAAGATACGAGCCTAGAAGAAGTATATGCCACTATATATGATATGCTGAACACTAGTGGCTTTGGATGGAATGACATTAAAAAGTGTGTTGAGGTGGACAACGAAGATGTATGGAAATCTTATGTTGAGGTAAATGCAAGTTGTCATTACTATCAAATTGATTATTATCATTAGATTTATAACTTGTTGTTATTGATGTTGTATCATCACAAAGATGCAAGCAAACCAAGCTTTTCCGCTCTATGAGAGATTTGTAAATATCTTTGGGAGAGATCGTGCGACTGGATTGGGTACGGAAACTCCAACTGACATGATTAATGAACCCGAGAAGATAGAAGAAGAGAACATGGATGTAGATGATGGTGCTAAATCAAATGCCCGATCACAGCCTGTTAATATGCTCTTGAGGATGAAAAGGAGTGGACTTTGAACAGCTAAATTTATATAATATTTTGTAATTATCTATTTTTGTGATGACAACTGAGTGATAGGAATGATGAATTTTTCTTTGAAACGCAGTGGAATGAACTCAATTGATGGTTCAGGAATGTTTATGAGAACAATGAGTTTATTTGAAGTATTATTCTTTGTCAACTGATGTACAAGTATGAATTAGTCTACTTTGTTTTCTTGTCTTTTATTTGGGTTGCTTTGGTCATGTCTTTTTTTCATGTTTGATGTCAATTAGCCAATTAGCTAGAATTTTTGAGTTCATTTTCTAGTCTAAATCTATCTTTTATTATTTTTTGTTTATTGATGTTCATGTTTGATATTCTATTTCTGGTATTGTTTCAACTTTTATGAATTTTTTTAGGAAATTAGTTGTTATTTAATTATTCAGAAAATAATACGAAATAATACAATATAGTATTAACACCAAACACTATATAATTATAATACAGGGTACCACCAAACACTGCATAACATTAATTTAATACACTGTTAATACAATACACCCTAATATAATACACATGTATTAAATAATACAATACACCATAATACAGTACAGTGTTCCAAACGTGCCATAAGTTAATAATATTCCCAAGCGAGAAGTATTAATAATAACATTAACACTAGCTATTCAGCAACATCTAAATAAGTTGCCAACCGAATTTAAGCATAGATCCCCTCAAGATATCCTTGTTATCTACCCACGGTTATCATGCAAACCATGGCTTGAATCAACAAGGTGCGCAGTGTAATTAACTGAATATCACAACATAAGAATAAATCTAACTAGCATATGACAATGCAAACATATCCTATATGCAACCCCCGCACATCTCACCACAAGCTTTTATCAAGTTTTAAGCACATAATTGAGCAAACCGCTCTGATACCAACTGTAACGCCCCGATAATTTAAAACCATTTTTCGTGACGTCATCGCCGTATTAACTATTCTAAATTATAGATCACTCAGCTTAGACAGTCAATACGAAGCGATGTATAAGTACAAACATACATAATCGTAACAAGAGCCAAAAAAAAAGTAAATAATCTCAGGAACAACAAATGGCATATCCGGGCGACAAGCCCTGAAATGATAGAATGACATGGCCACCGGCGTAATTCCAATAATAAGCGATAAATAAATCCTATGTGACTCACCGATCACATCTAAGGAATAACACATATTCTCAACACAGAGACCAGGCAAGAGCATATAACATTTATTCAAATACAATAAACATAAGTAATGCAGCCTAGCGAGTCTGTTCAACCCGTACCCACAATCATCGTGGTTTGCGCTATCCGTAGGAGGATCTATAAAAACAGACAACAACAAGGTGTCTGTACAACATACAGGCAAGGAATAGATATAGCTGGGGAAAATGGGGTAGTATAACAATAATACTATAGTAATAATAATAATAACAATAATAATAAAAAGAATAATATTAATAATATTTCAAAACATAAATAAATACAGGAAATAAACATCACACCGTCCCATACCGGTGCTTCAACCACAAGATGCACTGCAATAATATGCATGATAAATGACAAGATGAAATGCTATGATTTATAGTGTCTATCTACCCTAAGTGCAACACATAAGGATGTCTAGATTGCATCCTAAGTACCATGGTCGGTATTCCTCCCTATATAGGGTCCATTCCCCTAATGGTCGGAAGAGATACCCACGGTGCCCCCGCCGTGGACACTAACAGCTGAAATAAGTGGCTTACGACCTAGCAGTTCAGGCTACGGATCATAAAGTCCTTATCAGCCAAATATTCAGACTACAGATTATATCATCCTTATCAGCCTTTAATCAGACTACAGATTATATAATCCTTATCAGCCTTTAATCAGACTACAGATTATATAATCCTTATCAGTCTACAATGCCCAGGAGTTTTCTCCTAAAGCATTAATTAATTCACAGTCACACACATGCTCAGACACAAGTCAAATGCATAATGACAAGATCAACGACTCACCACGAGTCAATTATATACAAATAGCAACATAGCACGAGTAAAACAAAATCACGGGTGTGCCAAGCCCCACGTATCGACACTCAACTCATAATCATCAATTTTAGAATCAACGCAAGATTGTATCCTAACTAAGGCATGGTAGATCTTCTCTAATTTTAATCCAAGCTTCAGATTATGAGTATAATAATTAGTAGAGGTGTTCGCAAACGGTTCCATCCTAATTCTAAGGCATCCTTATTATACGCAGGGAATCTGTACACACGAGAGTTCCCAATACTAAGGCAACATAGACTATACTAATATATTCCTAATTTCAATACCTAACCCCTATCTAAAATGCTATTCTAACCCTTGCCTTTTATCAATCTTCAAAGCTCCCTTTCGAACATCTTCAATCTCCCCAAAGTCTCGATACGAAGTTGTAGTGGTCCCTATACAACAATACAATAATAAGCAACATAATAATAATATAAACACTACAATCCCAAAACCGATGTCTCCTTTCTCCAACCCCAACATCCACCTCCAATCTCCTTCCACAATCCATAAAACCAATCATCCAACAACTTTCATTCTATGTTTATCAATCATAGAATTAACTCCAAAATAATTCTAAAAATCCAAATAATAAAGATTAATCCAACACTCGACATAATACTCTAAAACTTCAAGCATTCAAGTATTCTCACGTTAACAACTAGCAAGATATCCAAATTAATTCAATAACACCATCAAGTTCCCACTTTAAATTCACAACTTGTTTATTCAAGAGTTACTTATAAAATTCATTTAATTCTTGAATTCAAATATAATCAACCAAATACATTTTTAACACTTCAACATAATATATCAAGAATCATCATCTTGCTCATTCCAAAAGTTACCAACAAAACCGAGTTCAATAATTGAAACACATAATTATCAAATACGCAATATTTTAACGAATGATTCATTCTACTAGCAATCTTTTAGTACCAAATTAACTAAAATCACATTCCCACTCACATACTTTCCCAATCAAACAAATACATTTAACCTGCTACTAGCCAATCTCCAAATTCAAATAAAATTACATTAGCACATTAACATCTAAGAAAGTTCATATCACACTAATCACTAGTTGAGAACATTAAGATAAAACTAACAATATTCCATTTCAATAATTCTAGAACCAAAACTACTTTTAAGAACTACCGACGAACAAACAATTAACACTCAAAATATGGAATCCAACACCAAAACAAAGTTGAAATCAAATACCCAACACACATAAACCACCACGACGGCGTACCGTCGGCGCCACCACAGGAGCGGCGATGCAGCTGCCGCTGCTCGCCATCACAGCGAGCTCGCGCGCGCTGTGCACCACCACCGGCTGGAGGCGGCGCCTCTAGCCCTCCACCACGCCACGGCCACCACCATCTCTCCACCCTCACCCCCATCCCGTCTCCATCACCGCCACAGCACCACCTCAATGCCCAATCACTTGCAAAGAAGAAAAAGGAAGCGGGGAAAGAAGGGGAACGAAGAAGAAGAGAAATTACATTCGAGCTTGGTTGTCCCATTTCTTTCTAGCCCGAGTTTAACCACTTCATCCCATTGCTGCAATTGAGCGTCAAAAGGGGAACCCTAATTTTGTCTCCAAGAAGGGCGACAAGAATGAGAAGAAGAATTCTAATATGTCTAAGTCTCGGTCCCCTTATGGATGTGGGTTAGTGGGCTTGGGCTTAAGTAGACTTGGACCACTTTTTGCCTTCTTCTTAAAGTGGGTTGGGCCACTCTAAATTCACCAATTAATATTATAAATGGCTATCCATAATACTCCTCAAACTAATAAAAATTTATCATGGACTATCTAATATAATTAATCATAATTAATAGATTAATTATGATCATAATTACCATAATTAATTTATTGATCATAATTAATAAATTAATTATGATATATATAACCGGGATGCTACGTTATTTATGCTTCATTATGTTTTACAAAGATATACCCTCAAAATTCCAAAAACACAATTGACAGTTTGAGTCCCCTTATCGACTCATTTCAAATCAGGCTCATATTAGCAGTTTGAGCTCCCTGCTCTGATACCAATTGACAATCACAACAAAGTAGAATAAACTTAATATCCGTTGTCCATGAGTTGTATCAATAACTTGTAGGCAACAACCAGAAGAAAATATACAAAATTGAGTGCGAAAATGTAAATGAACACTATGATTTGGTTACTCAATTCGATCATCACAATCCACATCTGGTGGATTCTAATTCAGACATCCTTTCACTAGTATCCTCGAACTTGTTGAACATCACTCAACCCACTTCCATATACCCTATTCACCATTGAACTCATCTAACACTTCCATGGATTGTCCCCTCCACTAGAAACATTTCGATTAATGGTAACAATTACAACTTTAAATCAAACAATAAATTTAAACTTAGCAACCATCTCGTGAATCAATCTCAACCCACAACCATCACGCCACATAAATAAATAATCGTTAAAATTTTAAACTCTCTTCTTTTTTTTTTCTTTTTTTTTGGAATCATTAATGCATTTATTCCCAACAGGTTTGCAAAATCACTTACAACAGCACCACCATCCATCCCCACCCATCGCCAAGGTAGTGAGCAAACCTCTTAAACAAATGGGACACGCATACACACATAATCAATAACTTGCCTATACTGAAGGGATGATCCACAGACCCACCAAACAAATGGAAAATACATACATATACTATCTTCTGAATGCCTGAACAGCTTCTCTTGTCACTCCAACATACCATTCTAGTACCAAGCTCAATCCTCAGCCCCAGTAATATATGATGTATTTCGTTCCCTTAATATATGATGTACTCTTACCTCGCCCCCGCATTTTAATACTGCCAAAGTTTGGCCCAACATGTTGGTGAATCTCCATGGAAGTTTCTCCGGTTCCTCCATCCAACGCAGCACGTTAATCGAGTCACATTCAAACACCAATCTAGGCAATGGGAATCCTTGGTCTCGCACTAACGCCAAACAGACTCTACTCGTAGCTGGGACTGCTGCTTTAGTTGATTCCTTCAACCCAATACTCTCCGAGAGCACAAAGATCGCAACTCCCTCACTATTTCTAATTACATCACCTATCCCTGCCGGCCCGGGAGTCCCAAGCGACAACCCATCTGTATTCATCGTCGACCAACCCAACTTCGGGTGTTCCCATGCAATCCCAAGGCGCGGCCCCCGCAGTCTGGAGTCCCTGATAATACCAGGTGCCCCGGATAATCCATATTGATACCTGCTGACCTGGGTTCCTTATCTCCCCTCATAGCCTTCCACCAAAATCCAATCCGCCACCTTATTTCATCTTCAACCGCTCTAGTGTCAAACGATTTCCCTTTGAAAACAACCTCATTCCTATGTCTCCAGATGGACCACATAATGGCTAATCCCGTCATCTTCCAAGCCATTTCCTTTCCCCTCCTCAGCCTAAAATCAATCCACCATGCCATTAACTGTTTCACATTCCCTGGCAATGCCCAAGTGACTTCAAACCATTCTACTCATGCATACCATAACGCTCGTACCGTTGGACATTTACAGAACAAATGCTCTATCGTTCCCACCTCACTCCCACAAATCGGGCATTGTGCATTTGATATCTCCAAGCATCCCCTTTAAACCAATTCTGCACGAACCGGAACCCCTTCCTTCATTACTTTCCACACCAACAGTTTAACCTTCCAAGGACATTTAGTTTTCCACAATCTTCTCCAGAATACCCGCCACTGAACAACCCCTCCACCGCCCCCCCCCCCCCCCTACCCCCCCCCCCCCATCATCCTGATGCTTCCAACATGATTTACAGTGAATCTGCCATCACTCTCCTTTGTCCATCTAACTCTATCGTTCAAATACCTATTCAATTATTGCCTCTCAATTGTATCCATCAAATTTTGCCACACTTCCAGCTCCCAGCCAAACAATCGCCTTCTCAATTCAATATTCCACACCCATATCAGCCCCTCCAATTTCCCAAATTCCCTAATTTGTCCACCCTTGTTAACCGGTAAAGCAAATATATGTGGAAATACCTCATACAGTGGACGGCCTCCCTCTACCGAACGATCGTACCAGAATCGCGTGCGCTCCCCTGAAATAAGAATACTGGCATCACCAGAGGTGCCCATACTCTTCCATGCTCTGCCTATATAGCCCATAATGATCTCCCTCTTCTGGAATTAAGGGACTCGAATTAGTATAGTATTTTGCATCAATAATTTCTTTCCACATAGCTTCCTCAACCCCAAACCTCCAACTCCATTTGGGCAATAATGCATTGTTGAAATTTTGAACTTGCCTAACACTCAATCCTCCATCCGCTGAATGTAAGCAAATAGCATCCCATTTTACTGTATGTAGTTTTCTTATATCCTCCCATTCATTCCAAAAAAAGCACCGCTTTAACTTCTCAAGGAGATCCGCCACACTCTTTGGAATCTTGAAGATGGATAAATAGTGTACTGGCAGATTGCTCACTACAAACTTGTGAAGACACAATATCCCCGTTTGAGACAAAAAGCGCCCTTTCCACCCCGCCAACTTAGCCTCCACCCTTTCGAGCACCAGTTTCCCAAACTCACACCCATTGATCATGCCCCCTATCGGATACCCAGATACTTCATTGGCCACGATCCCACCTTACATCCCATCACAGCCGTCGCATCTCTCACCAATGCCTCATCACAGTTTACTTCGTATAAACAGCTTTTTCCATAGTGTATCGTAAGACCAGTAGCTAGCAAGAAGCATCGGAGGATCCTCTTAAGGATAATTACCTATCTCACTTCACCTTCGCAGAATAATATTGTGTCATCGACGTATTGTAAGTGTGAGATAGTTGGACCCCCACCAGCCACTCCCAGCCCATTAAACAGTCCCAACTCCCTCGCCTTATGCAACAGCTGATTGAGGATTTCTACTATTAGAACGAATAACTATAGGGATAGTGGGTCACCTTGACGGAGGCCCTTATTTAGTTTGAAGAAATATGTGGTGGAATCGTTGATAAGTATAGCAGCCGAGGCAGAGGTGATGAAGCTCTAATCCACCGTATCCACTTCTCCTCAAAGAGGTGATAGAAGCTCTAATCCACCGTATCCACTTCTCCTCAAAGTTCATGGCTTCTAGTACTCTAAACAACGCTTCCCAAGAGATAATATCGTATTCCTTTGCCAAGTCTAATTTGATCACAAATCCCCTTTTCCCTGCCAATTGAGCCAAGTTTATAACTTTAGCAGCAATCAGAATCCCATCCAATAATTGTCTCCCCTTCGCAAAAGCCATTTGTTCGTATCCCACCACTGTATCTAGAATCGCCTTTAATCTATTGGCCAACACTTTCGCAACGATTTTGTAAATGCTACCCACTAGCGATATTGGTAGAAAATAGCCAAATTCAACCGGGTTTTCTACATTAGGAATTAAGGTGACAAAAGATTTACCAATCCCTCTAGGCACTCTACCTTCGGCCTCCATTTCCCTGAACACGACCATAACATCTCCTTTCATTGTTTCCAAGGACCTGTTGGAAAATGCTAAATTGAATTCATTAGGCCCCGGAGCTCGATTCTCATCACATTCCCAAACCACCGACCTCACTTCTTCTGCTTCAAATCTCCTAATCAACCAAACCTTTTCCAAGTCCCCCACTCTTGCAAGCCTAATATTGCCAGGCTGAAAAATTATATATGATGCAGAGTTAAACACCGCCTTAAAGAATTGGAACGCCTGTTCTTTTATAACTCTTTGTTCATCCACCAGCACACCTTCAACTCTTATTACTCCAATATGATTCCTCCTTCTATTTAACCCTGTAACAGTGTGAAAGAACCTAGTGTTCTGATCCCCCTATCTAGCCCACCGGACTCTAGATTTTTTATACCATCTACTTTCTTCTGCTCACAGCAAACACTTAAGATCCCTCTTTTTTCCAATCTATTTTTACCTGCTCCTTCCTCAACGCTAGCCCCCTGGAAATGCTCCTCCAAAGCACTAATTTCCTCATGCACCTTTTTAATTCACACGTCCAACTCCTTAGCACAATAACCACCCCAATTTCTAATTCTGGATCTCAGACCCTTCAGTCGAGCACTCAATCTGCATCTCCATTTTCGCCGATCCTCCTCCCACGCATCCTTTACTAATTCCGTAAATACTCTTCCAACCATCCAATAATTATAAAGCCGAAATGGTTTATATCCCTACTCTTTTCCCCTCACCTCCAAGCAAACAGGGTAATGATCCGACAATACCGACTCACACCTCTTATGTACTACCTCCCCCTCCAAACAAAGCCAATCGGATGAAACTAAGAATCTATCTAACCTACTGCGGGCACTACCACCTCTCCCCACCCAAGTGAACCTCCCTCCCAAAGGCAAATCCACTAAACCAACCCGATCAACAAACTCCCTAAATTCCCTGGCTGATCCCCCATCCTCTCTCTCCCCTACCCTCTCTCCTTCACACCCTACCACATTAAAATCCCCTGTAGTACACCAAACTTCCCCATTCCCAGAATTGCACTTTTGCAACAGAAAATTCCAGAACTCCAATCTTTCCTGTCTATCATTTGGGGCATGTAAACACACTAAATTCAAACCCTCACTAAATTCCCCAACCTTGCCTTTCACCCAAATAAATTTATGTTATTGCTCCACAACCTTAAAATCCACCAAACTACTATCCCAGATAACTAGTAAACCACCTGCACTACCCATTGCCGGCTGATAACAAAAGTTGCATCATGCCGATCCCAGAGTCTGTGTACTAATCTGTACTAATCTATCTTTGATCTCACCCATCTTAGTTTCTTGGAAACACACCACTGTAGGCCGATTTCTTTTACAAAGCTGCATGACTGCCCGCCTCCTAACACCCCATTCAACCCTCTTACATTACATGTAATAATCTTCATAAGACAAAACTCTCACTTCGTCCACTCCCAGCCCCAATCGCAGCTTAAACCTCCATGCCTAATTCCTCCCTTATCGTTTCTAAGGCCGCACCTCTACTGACCAGACACTCCAAACCCAGCCTTCAAGCAAGGGCCATTGTCTCCTCTATCTCCGAATAATCTACCAATTTCACTCCCTCTGGAAGTCTAACTGTCTCGAACTGTAATGAAGCAAATGCTTCATCCCGCGGTGTATTGTCCGGACAAACTGGACCCTTCACACCCCTTCTATGACATCCACCACTTCTTCCTCTCTTTTTTCCCTTCCAACACCGCCGTTTTATGCCCCAATTAATTTTTTCATAACCTCCTCCACTGCCCTTATATCTTCAAATCCACCTCCTTCCCTTTCCTCCATTAACTCTAGACTATCCCTCGCATCAAGCCCTGTCTCTGAAACCATTCCAATTGGATCATGCACCTCCCTGGCTAAGGCCTCGCACCCATCCAAACTTACAGGTCCTACCGTCCTCGTACCCTCTTCTATAACTCTCTTCTTATTTAACTTCAACTCATACTTATTACATGACATTAACAAGTAAATCAATTAAAAAACTTCACACAGATTAACATCATATTAAATTTTAGTAGTAATAATCTACGGTGTATGTTAGGGTGCGGATGATACATCCATGCGGACGTGCGGACAGTGATCTCCACTGTTGATTATTTTCATCATCCAATGGTTGAAATCATTTGTAGGGTTAGTTTCGTAATTTTACTTTAGGTATTTTCATATAGCATGTCGCGGAGAAGTACTATATGAAGTCGCTGAATTCTATAGGCTTTTTTGATGAATTACATAGGGTCATGTCGCTGAATTGTGTAGGGGCTATCAATGAGATGCGCTAAGATGTACAGAACCATGTCGCTGAAAATGTATAAAATTGTGTCGCTGAAATGAATACAATAATGTCGCTGAATTGCATAACCCGTGACGCTGAACTCTATTGGTCATGTCGCTGAATTATGAGAAGGCTCATCGTTGAGATGCGTTTAAAATCGCAATGAACTTCAAACGGCTCTAACTTCAAATGTCCCTGAGATGAACACAATAATGTCGCTGAATTGTATATGCCCTTTCGCTGAATTGAATTGTCTCGTCGCTGAGTTTTGTATGTCATGTCTCTGAATACAACTGATGAAATACCTAACAAATAAAATTACGAAACTAACCCTACAAATGATCTCAACCATTGGATGATGAAATGATCAACGGTGGAGATCACCCTCCGCACAGGGCGGACATGTCCGGACCGTAACACTTCCCATAATCTATACCATCTTAATTCCCACACCCATAAAAAATGTTTCAAGTCGCCCGGCATAGAGAAAATATATAGTTTATATTGTCATTGTTGATTTGTTGCAAAACGACATGAGAAATGAATTTTGAAAAATTATACTCAAGCATATGAAAATTATTTTAATACAACATCCAATCCATACTAAACTTTAGCTTTGGGTGCATTTCGGGGTTGGACTCGGATCCCAGTCTCTTTTCTTCACCATTGACCCGCGACGATCCCCCCCTCCCCCCCCGACTTTCTCATCACCCAAGATCATATAGCACCAAAGCACTGATTCGCGAATTCTCCGACTCATTACACATTCCGGTTTAGAGTTCGCGGAATCTACGACTTGATATACACCTGTGTTTCCAAATTCCGCACAATGTGGCCTGAATTTCATGTTATGGCCAATGGATTTTGTTAGGTCCGTTTAGAGAGATAACATGTGAACTTGTCCTGTAAACAAGTTCAAACAACTTTCGTGGACACGTTATTCAGTTTAAAAATTATAAGCAGCAGAATATAAGTAAACTGAAATAAAGATAAACAAACTCAAGGATTTTTTGACCCAGTTCGGCCTACGCCTACGTCTGGGGGATACCAATACGGGAGGTTTCATTATGTGTATAACTTGATCCAAGATTCAAACGATAGTGAATAAATTTTCCAAACTCCAATCTCCAAGCATCTGAATCATCGAATCAAAACTCTCCCTAGTTTTGGTGCCCGACCTTACTCCAATTCCTTGAAGGCTCCTTCAAGTCTTCCTTGGACGAACATGGGAAAGAACTTTTCTTTCACACTTCAAGACTCTCTCAGGTCACAAGAGAATGATTCGGAAGTCGTACTCAATGCTTCTTGGATGTCTGTATTTGAAGTGGTCAATATCTCCATTCTAAGGTAATCAAATCTTTCCATAGTCAACCTTCCTTAGATGGAGTTTCCCGGAATAAAATATCTTGTTTCCTTCTTTCTCGAACACGGTCTGGGCAAGGTGCAGCTAGCCGTTGGAAGATTTTTCCCGAGCAGATCCGTCAGCTACACTTTCCTCAAATAGTTTGTCGGATAAGATCGTGGTAAGGGATTGGAACAAGTAGTTCAAACATCGGTTATGAACACATTTTCTCAAAATTGGTTCCCAACGGTCTCCCCCTTTTTGGAAGAATATGGGCCAGAAATGAGTTGATCAAATCGATGTCCAACAACTGCAAAAACATATGGAATACAGTACTTCCCTTGTACTTCCCAACCACCAAGTACAATGGTTCCCAAAATAAGACAAATTATTCTGATGCTCCGTACAAGATATTTCCTATCCACTAGGAGCATGCCCATGAAAACGGCACATGTTAAAGAAAATAATAAGCATCACGGAACATAGTTTAATTATTACAAGCCATAGTGCAACAGTCCACGGACGTAGTCCAAATAGTTCATAAAAACTGGTAAGGAAAAAAAAAAAACAAAGTTACCCTTTTCTCAGCAGTAGCAGATATCAGCAAACTCCTCTTCCTTCTTGTAGTGCATGCCAGAGGAACCGATCAACGGTTTCATCAACTTAACTCTCCATCTGGTGCGCATTTTGCTCAAAAAGAGAGCTTCATTCAGATTCCTCATCTGGATTGGTATTGTTGTCCTTGTCCTCATCAGACCAGACATCAGGGAGCTGTCTAAACAGCTTTTCAGCATCTTGGGTTCTGGTTCGAACCTGCACTTCCAACACTTTCATATGGTTGATATGATCAGTAAGTTGCTCACGTACCAAAGTGAAGGCATCTTTTGCAGGTATCTTCCCTCCTGGTCCAGGAATGTCCGACTTCTTCTTAGTAAGGGATGCAGACAGCTTGAAATCAGGGATTTCTTCTGGACGATCGTTCTTGCTTCCAAATATTTTCTGATGCTTCAAGTACTCAGTGATGAGAGCGGGAAAAGGCAATGTGGTGTTGTACTTCATCTTGATTTTTCCAGCAAATGCCAACATTTGTTCAAGCACCAACCATCCATATTGATCTCATATTTTTTATCTATGGCATACAACAATTTGCACATGTTCTTGGGAACAACCGAATGATTAGTGGTAGGCATAACATTGTGAGCTCAGAATTTGTAAAGTATAGAAAACCTTTGAGTTAAGGCACCCGCACTTAACCATTTACTGTGAATTCTTTTCCCTTCCTCTCCAGTGAGTTCTTTGGCAATTTTGACCATGTTAAACTTTGCAGAGCGAGAGTATGCAGATTTGAAGGATGGGCAGGGTACCTAAAGGAATTTGTTGAGTGATTTTGTTTTTAGTTCAAACAGTTCACCGTGAACATAATTCAGCTCAAACCAGGGTGCCTTCTTGTATTGGACATCCTTGCTCAGGTTTGCATAAAAATGCATAACTAGCTGTCCTTTGTATGCCTTTATTTCTGTAGCCTAGAATAGCAAAGATCTTTCCTCCAGATATTGTTGCCATCGCATCTCTTCATATCATTCTGCTACAAACTTAATTTCTGGATGCACCTTCATCTTTTGCATTGCTGTGACAAAGTATTGTTCAGATGCCTTGTAGTAGAACTCATTGCTCAGGGCATTGTCAGCATCTATGATCTCCAGCTCTTAATTGGCAGACGATGATTCAGCAATTTTCCTTTTCTTTGAAGCCGTCGCCTTGGAGGATTCAGCTGGATCGGAACGTGTCTGCTTTTTCAGTTCGGACAGGTTTGGCGAATGCCTTGGAGATGGAGGTGGACTGGACATGTTGATGTCATCAGCAAGAGGTTCATCAACCTCCTCTCTGTCTTGTACTATTTAAGCTTCCACCTCTTTCTCAGATCCTTCATCAGCTTCCTCTTGATCATCCTTATGTTTGGATTCTTCGTCAGTCTCAGTGTCTTGAGATCTAAGGTTCTCAGACTTATCTTCCTCGGATTCTACTTGTTGCTCCCCTTCAACTTGATCTTGAGTTCCTTCTTTGACTGGTTCAGTTTCATCTGCAGATTCCTCGGCCTTATCAACATGTTCAGCAGCAGTGGATAACGGTTCTGGTTCCTTCTTAGTAACAGAAGGCTTAGATTCCTTTCAAGGGTGGACTTTCTTTTTAGACTCGCATTCTAAGCAATCTCCTCGGTCGCTTCATTTTCAGCATCCTTCTTCTCATCATCACTAATATCCACCATGGATTCTTCCTCAGAGCTGTCTACATCCGATTCAGCCACATAGTCGGAGTCCAATTCATCCTCATCAGGTTGTTCAGCCTGTAGTTCGGACGCCTGTGGTGGACTCTTTTGCACATCAGCAGGTACAATGGAAGTAGTTTCCTGTTGATCCTTAGAAACTTCAACGGTGGGAGTTGCATCTTGGCATGGGAGCCAAAATGACTACATTGACCATACCCGAAGGCCCATGTTCCACACAACGTGCCAAGAGATTCATCAAAGCAGTATCCCAGATACTTTCCGAAGAAGCAGAAGAATGGGAGCAAAATTCGAGCCAACACTTTCCAGAAGGGGTCAAGACGATTTTGAGCTTACAAGGAGAAAAAGACCGCCCCATTAAGGAACCAAGGCTAGATTTGCAAAATTCTAAGTTTTCGGCTTTGATGCGGTCTCCGCAAGAAATGATGCGATCTAGATCACATCGACTAGACCGCATCACATCCAAAGACCGCATCGCCTCCGAAGAAGCCCAGGACTGCAATTCAAATGCATGCGGTCTAGACTGCATTGTCTAGACCGCACCGTCTCAGACCGCATCGCCCCTGTTGCTGCTGCCTTTATGCAATTTCCATTTCATGTGGTTTATCCGATGCGGTTTAAATCACATCGATTAGACTGCATCGCCTCCCAGAGGCCGCCTCGCGTTATTTCCTGCCTTGTTTTCATTCCGCATCAATGCGGTCTGTTGCCTTGTAAACCGCATCGATGCCTTAGACCGCCTCGCCTTATTTTTCTTATTTTTTTTTTTCCATTTCGCATCGATGCGGTCTTTTCCATTGTAAACCGCATCGATGCCTTTAGACCGCATCAGGCCTTTGGCCATACTCCCTGCATGGATATTGTTAGGGTTTCTTTATTTGTCTTGTTGCTTTGTTGATTTTAGGGCTAGGGTTGTTGAATTCCCTTGTACCGTAGGATGCCTATATATATGGCCTCCCTAACACTTTGTTTGCACCTTTGAATGAATATTAAACTTGAGTGTTTGTTTATCTCTTTGGTGTATGAATCCAAGAGCATTTGAAGGTCATTTTAAATCATCCATCTTTGGATCATTCCTTTCAAGCAAGAGGTGTGCTTGATTGTATCCAATGCTATCCGGATTTACGATTGAGGGAATCGAGGGTGTTATCGAGCACAATTGGCTCTCGGGTTGGGATATCCAAAGTGGTAGCCACCTTATCCATTTATTTTCCTTTTGTGTTCTTCATCCCTAGCTCATTTAAACTTGTGCTTAATCGATCCATGGCAGTATTAGTTTTGGTATCAGAGCTAGATTAGGCCTAGTTTATCTTTCTATTATATCAAAAATCCAAAAATAGTGTTTGTTCTTGAATGCCCATTATCATGTTTACTGTTCCATCGATTTTCGTGCATTAGATCTTGATATTTCTCAAATATGATAGCATATTCGTGTTCATTGAGCTGATTACATAGAGATTCATAAAAATTTGTCTTGATTTGGCCAAATATTGAGTGAGATATGAATATTTTAGGATTCCAGAGTGTTCTTGTCAAAACTCATATTCTTGGTATGGTTTGCTTTATGATTCTCTAGATCTTGTGTTATTGTGATTAAATTGGATTTATATATCTGTTTTAAGCATTAATCGGTGTTATATGCTTTGGAATCCTCATTTTGAGTGTTTCTTTGAGTGTTGGGATTTTTCAGTGTTCTTAAATTTCTTGAGGGCATTCAAATTGTTCTTGATACTTTTGGTTTTGATCCATTAGGGTTTTGGCGAGTGTTATTTTTTAATTTCTTGGGGAACAAGTGTGTCTCGGGTAGTATAAAAGTCAGTGGGGAATTAATTTCCTACCAATTCTGTTGGAACAAACTCGAGTGAGTCACAATCAGTGCGAAAGGGACACATCCGATGCGGTCTCTTATTGCATGCGGTCTATCCCCATTTTAACCGCATCACCTTGCCTAAGCTCCAGAAATCTCAAAAATTGCTAAGTGTTTGAAATCGATGCGGTCTTTCCCTTCGATGCGGTCTTGTCGCAATTAAACCGCATCAGCTCTTTAAACCGCATCGCCCGCACAAAACTCCAAAATATTTTTCTAAGTGTTCGATGTGGTCAATTGCATGCGGTCCCCTTGAAACTGCATCACAATACTAACCGCGTCGCATCAGTCAAAGCACCTCAGTTCAAATATTCCGAAAATTTTTCCAAGTGTCCAAACTTGATGCGGTCTGATAATGGCCAAAATTGACTATTATTTTCAATCTATTTCCGTGTCTAATACGGACATTTGATCGCATTCCGGTCTTATTTAAATAAGAAAGCAGTTGAATTTGACAGATATATGCAAGTTTGTATAAATAATAAGCTGGTATTGAAAAATACAAAATATTGTTATTTTTATTAATTTTATGTTAAAAAATCCAAAAACATGATAAAAATATTAAAAATCATACACTTGATTGATTTTGGTTCGATGTTGTCTATTCGATGGAACACGGATTCATTAAATGGAGCATAAACCAAATAATCAAGTGGAATAAATATTCATATATATATTATTTTATATTTAGATGTATATATTTAATTTTTATGTTTGTTTTTAATTCTGTTTTCTGCTATCATTTAAGCATTAATTGATCCACTAATCCATGTTTAATTAAATTGCAGGTGTTTAATTCAATTTGGTCCAAGATTATTGATCCAGTCCAGCAAGTTCTCAGTCCAAAAACCTGTAAGCCCAACTCAACATTAGCCCAACACTTTCAAGCCCAAACCACAATTATCCAAAGCCCAATACCCAACCCTAATCCTAACCCTAAAACCTAACCCTGCCCCCTGCCACCGGCGCCGCCACCGCCGGCCGGCGGCCACCTCCATTCCCGTCCACAGCCTTCTCCGTTCGCCGCCACAACAACACCGCCGCACCTCACTCCGGTGCCCTCATCCATTTTCAAACTCCACCACCACTCGCCCACCATTTCTCCACCCAATCCGCCACCAACACCTCCATCTTCCACTGTCACCGCCCTTCATCATCAAACTCCCTCCTCCAACCACCACTGCCGCCATCCCTTCCTCCGTCTCTGTCCGATCTCGCCACCACCAGCGCTCATCTCATCCGACCATCCACTCCATTATCGCCTCCAGCAGCCCCCTGTCTCCACCTCGCTTCCGACCACTAGCAGCCTCCATCTCCATTCGCTCCACCAAATCCGACAGCGCCCTCGTCCTCGCGCCTCCCGAGCTCCGCCTGCTCTCCGCCACCCCAATCTACCGCCGCTGCTCCGACCACCCATCACCAATTTCAGAAAATGACCAAGAAAATAGAAGAAAAAGACAACAATAAGAAAGAACTGGAAATGAAAAGAGATGGAGAAAGGAAAAAGAAGAAGATGGGTAACCTGTCGAGAAAAGAAAGAAGAAGAAGAAGAAGGAATGAGAGAGGAAAGAGACGGATGGAAAATTAAAAATGGACGAGAAAGGAATTAGGGAAAAGAGAAAAGAAAATAAAGAGATAAATTTTATCCGGTCCCTAAACAAAGCCCGGTCGAGATGCCATGTATAGCGACACGGAGCATAGGGACAGAAAAATTGCTTAAGGATTGGGATGTTTAGAGACACAAAATCCGTGTCGCTAAACAAACCCCGGGTCGAGATACCATGGACCGCGACCGGGTGCTCCGCGACACAGAAAATGGTTAGAGACTGGGAGTATCAAGACACAAAATCTGTGTCGCGGAACAATGTTCCACGACACATGGATCGCGACCAGGACAGAGTCCCGCGACCTCGACAGAGACATACCGAATGCAGCTCCTCACGTGACACCACATGCCACCCACATTCAAATTCCCACATGCCAAAATACGCGCAAGGTCCCTGGACTTCAAGTCCCGCAGGCATAACATTTTCGTCTTCTTCCTCTGGACCTGGAGCTCCCGCCCCCTCCTGTGCGCCATCCTGGAGCTAAAAATTGTATCCTGAACCAGATTTGTTCCGCGAACAGGCACAATTGTTTAGCGACTAGTGGGCCTTGAATGGGCCTAGGGCTTAATTCCACCACTCTATAAATATATCCTCCCAACCCCTTTGAACAGTAACCTAGCCACACTTGTAGTTTAATTTTTTTCTTGGGCATCACTGTGCTCTCAAGTAGCTTTTAGAGTAGATAGTTTTATTTTTATTTTTATGCAATGTAGATTTTAGTGTAGTTTTAGTTTAATTTCTGTAATAAATTAGTGTGGCTAGTGTTCACATTTTCCAGTTTTTCATACTTTTGTATTTTGGGTTGAAACATTCAATTAATGGATGTAGTTAAACCTTGTTTTAGTTTGTGGAATGATCAAGAAAATGCCCCACAAAAATTTGTCATGGTCTATCCCTTATTAATTATTTTGCTGTTCTGTCTTCATTTCTTTTGGGTTGCTTGACCACTTTTATTATTATAGTTAGGTTTAATGCCTTATTTAGATTTAATAAATGTATCATCACTTTACACTTATCCCTTGATAGATTCAGTGTAGGTTTTATTCTAATTTTGGTTGCTAGCCTAGGTTGTATTCAGTAGTAGTTTTTGTTTTGTTTTATTTATTTGTTTAGTGTTCTGTTCTTATCTAGTTTAGTTCTTAGGTAGTTTATTTCTTTATTTTACTTTTAGTTTTAGTTCATGAGATCTAGAAAGGGAAAATATTAAAGTGTTTGTGCATTTTTATTTAAAATTGCATGTCCTAAATTGTATTGCATCACGTTGCAACCCCACGGGTTGCAACGTAATTTTCCCGTTGTGATCCCACGGATCACAACGCACTCCCCTGTAATGCAATATTAGGCGTTATGCTGCCAAAATTTTGTAAAAAAAATTTAAATCCCTCTGTCGCGGAACCTCCTGTCGCGGACCCACGGTCCGCGACACACTCTGTGGTTAGCGACAGAGGACCCAAATTCTTGCAATCTTATTCTGGAAGGGCTCTGTCGCGGAACCCCTGTCGCGGACCCATGGTCCGCGACACACTTCTTATTCCGCGACAGGAATTATGCCCTTGTTGAATTTTCAAACCTTGTGTCGCTATCCCCCTGTCGCGGACCCACGCTCCGCGACACAAATTTTGTTTTCAAACCTTGTGTCGCTATCCCCCTGTCGCGGACCCACGCTCCGCGACACAAATTTTGTTTAGCGACACAACAACCCTAATTTCCAAAATTTCAATTTCTCTTATTTCCCACCTCTCTGTCGAGATCCTCCTGTCGCGGACCCACGGTCCGCGACACAATTTCTGTTTCTCGACGGGCTTGTTTCTCGACAGGCTTGGCACCTTTTTGCCAAATTTTTATTCTCCATCTCACACTATTAATTAATTGAACCTTTATATTAATATTTTGAGGTTGAAATCCAATGATCTCAACCCATGATTATTTTGATATAAAGAACTTTGTTCAATTGTCCATTAAAAGATTCTTCTACAAAAATTAAACTCTAATGATCTAAGTATATAATCCGGACTGTAATTAATTAATTAAATTATGGAATGAGTGATTATTAGACATAAGGAGCAATTATGGATTAATTTCCATAACCTTGGATGAGAAACCAATGTCTCTCATACAAGATGACGCAAAAATATTTCCTTTTATTTATTTTGTCTTTTCCGTGTTGTGTGAAACAGCTAGTAAGAGATATAACAGACTAATGTTGGCGGGTGTTCCCACACGGATAAACTAGCTCGTGGTCTGTATATTAATTAGTAGATGTTATTTTGCATGGTCCGGATAGTGGTCGGTGGAAGCCTTGGCGGTTCGTCCATCCGGGATTATAATAGCTGCTCAGCTGACTCCTATCCGGATACAGTTTTCTCTTCTTTATCTTAATTTCAAACCCGAATCTCAAACTGTACCAACACTAGACGACATAGGTCAATGTTGTCTAGTAATTAAGACAGTGAAAGAACATGTAGGTTTTTCTCCGATTCACAGATAGTAAGGGTCTGAATGATAGCGACCGCTGTCATTTAAGATTATTCTGCTGTCTAAAATCATTCCACCCAAATGAGAGGGAAATTGGACAGCAGATGTTTGCAGTCCACCTGATCGTTTTGCCATCTTTTTTAGCCAAAATAAATTCTTCTCATCTTCGGCTATTTCATCTCTGTGTTTCACATTCTGTCTAAACCCACCTTATATTTTGGGTTATTTAATTTTACACTTCTTTATAAATTTATGCATGATATTATTATGTAGATATTGTGGTCAATATTATTTTGGGATCCTTCCCTTGGACACAGGAGTCTTGAGTTAAATCAGATGTCTCACAATAAATTTCCAACAAAAATTCATTTATAAAATCCGGATCTAAGTAAGGGATAAATTCCTCAGTTATGACTAATTCATATCCGACTGGGGGTTGATTTTGGGAAATTAGAAGCAGAGTCAGCGATTAGATCTCACCTAGACTGAAAGGGTCTGTGTTCTTATTGAGAGTCTAGTACCTGTTTAGGGAATGGTTTTCAAATCAATTATTTTCCAAAATTGCTGTATGTTGGAAATCTTATATTAAATATTGCACTGACTCAGAGTCCACTTGGATTTAGATGAGGTGTAATAGATAATATTAGAAGAACAACATGTGGGCCTTGGCTATTTTCTAAGGTAGGGTTGAGTTCCTTTCAACTGCTGTCATCTTCTGCCAAAGCCTATTTTTGAGTCCTGAGTGAGTGCATCCGGAACGAACTAATTCACTAGTTCGTTTAATTAGTTTGTATCTCATAACCACCCGGAATGAAGTGAACACTGCGAGCGGTTCACCGAGAGCCGGGAATTCTTGATCCATACCCGGTCACCATGACTGGGGGCTGTCTTTTACTACCAGAGTCAGACTTTCAAAAAACCTCCGAGTGATAGGATTTTAAATGCTTTCTTTACCGCTTTCTTTTAACTGCTTTCTTTAGAGGTCACTCGGTTGTATTGAGAGTTGCGTAACTGCTACTAGGACTGATAGTTAAGGGATGGTTCAGGGCTTGATTAGAATCTTCGGGTGTAACATGGGGGAATGATAGCAGTACTTGGCATTTCAATCTATGGAGTGTCAGGTGTTGCTTGTCCACCACAGATAAATGACACGCTCTGACGGGAGCAGTTGTAAGTCTGTGGTATCTTAGAATTTGTTGTCATTAAGAGCATGTAAATTCTTTCTGTAAGTACCTGTCTGTTAAAGGGAACATAGTACAGAAAGCATGAGAGTTAGCTAACTGAAAGGATTATCCCAAACAAAGATCTATGTAATTAAAATGGAAGTTTAATTATGTTTCATCTGAATCTTGTCCAATTTTTATTATTTCCCTCCTGTCCCCTCTGTCTCATTTTAAATATGCTTTCTTAGAATAATTTTAACCGCTTTCTTAGAATAATTTTATTGCTTTCTTAGATTATATTCAATTCGCTTTCTAGAATAGTTTTATCTGCTTTTATTTTAGTTGCTTTCATAGCTTAGATTAAATTATGTCAAGTAGTTGATAGTCATAACACAAACTTAAATCGAGTAACCGAGTGGAAAATCTTAGTAAATGACGTGGGCCCTGCTTCCATCGCACATCCTCCAGTGAACGATCCGGTACTTACTATAAATACTGCAATTTTTGACTCCGTGCGCTTTCGGGGGCACAGTTTCTTAACACGAGTAAATAAAAACGTGACAACCTATAAATATATCCCTAATCTCAACTCCGCCTTCATAAATTGGTTTCATTAAAAAAAAATTGAAAACCAGGATTATGATTTTTCAGAAAATACTCATGTAGTGGAAACTTGTCAAAAGTTGCATGGCAAGGATCTTCAAGGCACGAAATGGTCAAAGATTTCATGCCGGGGAGGTCCATAACGCCGTTTGAACTCAAAGTTTTCCCTCATGAGTAATAAAAAGTGAAATATATCCTTAAACCCCTTTCCCATGAATCATAACTCTTTTCTCTTTCATTTAATGAATTCAGTCCTGATATATTTTATAAAAACACTCGTGTTAGTGAAATTTGTCAAAAGTTTCATGGCGCCGTTGCCGGGGAGGATGCAGCGTCGTTTATTAAGAGAATTACACTCCTGATTACTCATAGTTAGTTTAGTGTATTTATTTCAGAACAGAGAAGTACCCTCAAATCAATTAAACATTTAGAGTACTAAGACTCTAAATGTGAGGATGTTGATTTGAGTGGAAAACCTAACCAATTGGGTATTTTTGCTTGCAGGAATCATGGAGCCACCGAAATTGGTGTAAGGAGTTAAATGTGGAAGTGTAGCATTGGGGCTACACTAATTTGCAATTGTAAATTGCAAAACACGTGAGACTCACGTGTCTGTCACCTCCACCACCTCCGGACCACGAAGCTCCACCGCTGCCCCATCGCCCATCCACCTCATTACTACCACTGCGCTGAGGAAACCCTCATCACTGGTGAAATCACAAATGGAGCAGCAGACCTTCGGACTACAGGTTCCCGGTTGGATTAGTTCTGTAATTGACCGAAGATTATATCTGGAATTTAAAGCAATTTAAAATCCGGAATAATTTTCACAAGCACAGAATTAACCCAACCTAAATTTCTGCAAGTCAAAATCATATATAAATATATATATTTATATATATATAAACCTCTTGTGCATATTATATTAAATAATTCGAGTATTAATCAATTAACTCACATTTAGAGTACTAAGACTCTAAATGTGAGGATGTTGATATTTTTGAGAAAACCCGATAACTTCTTCTGTGTTTGCTCTGCAGGAATTTGTGGAATCACCAAAAAGAAAATTAAAAGCTGCAAAACAGGTTCTCGGTTGGATCGATCCTGTGATTAATTGAAAGTATTCTTGGAATTTAAAGTAATTTAAAATCCGGAATAACTTTTATAAGAACAAAATTAATCCAACCTAATTTTTGCAAGTAGATTAAATTTTATTTATGTCTAGAAAATCCAAAAATGTGATCGAAAAATTTTGATGAAAATTAGAATTTTTCTAAGTATTGGGCATCGAATAATCGCCTTATTTGCTGACCCAAGCGATCACACATAGCCAAAATCGTCGAATACTTAATTGGTTTGACGAAAAAGGCTATCGGAATTATTTCCCTAACTTTTATGTAAATATTTTCCCCCTCCCTCCCTCCTCTTTTATTCTAGTTTGATTTCAAAAATTTGTTTGAGTAGGAACTGATTGACTCACATTTCGAGCAAGGCTCAAAATGTGAGGATGTTGATTCTTCACTTAATTTTTTAAAAAAAAATTGTGTGTTACTTTTATTTTTATTTTTATTTTGTTTATTTTAGTATTTTATATTTATACCCAGCATAAGCATGCATAACTCTATCAGTTTAAATTCGCATATTTGATTTTGGTTTATGATTAAATTTTCAAACTTTTAAATTGGGATAATATAATTGAAGACATGCATGATATGAATTTTTTAGGTTTTGAGCTATAAAAATTTAATGATATAATCATCTTGTTGGGTAATGAGTCCTCATGTTGAGAATTTAATTGAATAGAGTGTAAGAATTTCTCAAAGATTAAATTTATGAATATTGTATGACATGAATGAACCATTCCATGTGAGATTTGAGCCATGAGTCATTTTGTTTACTCATTCTTTTCTTTGATGTGTGAAAATCATTTTGATTAAAGGAAACTAGAACTTGCGATTGGGACCGATTCAAGATCATGCCATATTCCAAAAATCGAGCATATGATCGAGGCACTTAGAAAACCCAAATTTTTAGCCTTCGTTTGAAATCCAAACCCAAAAATATTTTCCCTTTAGGATTAACCAATTTGAGCCTTAAGCCTAATTTTTCTTTGAAGCCCTCTATATTATTCCTAGCTTTTTAAAAAGACCAAAAAATTCAAACCCAAGTGTGCAAGAATAAATTTTATCAAGGCATTACAATTTTTGATCATCAATAAAAATTTCAATCGGTATTCAAAAAACCGATCAAAAAAAAAAGAAAGAAAAGAAAAGAAAATGTTGAGTTCCATTCAACAAAAATAAATTGCAAATGACAAAGCAAATTAGACATAGTCTAATGTCATGCAATATGAAAAAAATAAAAATAAATAAAATATTGATGATCATAAATTTTAAATAAATATGCCAAGTTATGATAGAATTAATTCTTGCCACTTCTTAGCCCAATAATTCCCTTTCTTACCGAATGTTACAACCGTATGCCCCGTTATAACCCTTAAATAAGACCTCATGATCTCGATTTGAAGAAATGAGCCGGTGGCGAGTTGTTCCAATCGCAAGCTTATGGGATAATTTAATTAAACTTGATTATGAGCGATTCATGATAAACCCAAATTTGAGAGTGAGTGAAATTTCCGCTTATACTATATGTGAGGCCTCATTTCTAAATTATGTTCATGTCATGCTTAAATTCTAGAATTAAATCAATGAATTTTTCTAAACATGATGTTCATAAAAAATTATCAGTAATGACTGATTTGTAGGCCTGATTAAGTGAGAAGTATCATTTCATTAAACACTGCAATCAAGAAAATTTAATACTTGTAGTTTTCGATTGTCTTATCTCAATATGAAAAGAATGATATTTTTGAAGCCACGAAAATAGATTGAATATGCAGCGTCTATGCTCTTAGGAGCACT